>RJWJ010034368.1:0-17292 GCA_004363605.1 Indri indri | reverse complement strand
CTGCCCTTCCTCCCAACTTCCTAAGGTCTCCCGGCACTCTCTCAGGGGGAGTTTTTTCCATGCATCCTATCCGGCTGCAGCAGAGCTCAACTCAGCAGTGAACCTCCGTCCAGGCCCGGCTGCTTCGGGCAGCCTTTGAGGGAGGCCGCTTCGCTTTGGCCTCCCTCTGGTACCTTTCAAGGGAGAGAATCTCCCCGGGCCAAGGTCGGGAAGCAGCCTCTGTGTGCCACTGGGTTCACAGTGGACATCTGACTTGACCTTGGCCTTTCCCAGCCTGAGCTCCCTCACCTGTAGAGTGGGAATAAGAAGATGTGGATCATCACGCTGTCATTATTACCAAAGGACACGATGGGCAGAAGATGAGAACACGGCTCACCTGACCAGTTAGGCACTCGGAGCAGTCAGAAACAGAATCCCGGGGCCTGTTGCACCAGCTTCTGGCCTGGTGGCCCTGTCTCCAGTCTTGTCCCCTCCACACAGCTCACAGAGAGATCCTGCGGGACTCAGATCTTACCCAAACCTTTCGTGCACTGCAGCCCCGCCAGGAGCAAGGAAACCGGAGTGAATCCACAGCGTCTCTGGGCCTGACCCTTTGGGCAGCACTTTACATGCTTACTTCATTTCCTCTTAACACCAAACCTACACAGATGGTGTTGTTATATTCGTGGTTTGTTGGGTTTTTGTTTTTGTTTTTATTTTTTTTGTAGCCAAGGCTAGAGTGCAGTGGTGTCATCATAGTTTACTGTAACCTCAAACTCCTGGGCTCAAGTGATCCTCCTGCCTCAGCCTCCTGAGTAGCTAGGACTACAGGCACATGCCACCACACCCACTAATTTTTCTGTTTTTAGTAGAGACAGGGTCTCCCTTGCTCAGGCTGGTCTCAAACTCCTGACCTCAAGAAATCTGCCTGCCTCGGCTTCGCAGAGTGCTAGAATTTCAGGTGTGAGCCACCGCGCCTGCCCACCGTATATTCATTTCTTAAAATGAAGAAACTGAGGCACTAAGAGGTAAGGAATAAAGCTGGGCCTTTCACCCAAGGCTGCTGACACCAAAGCCTTTATGCCAGTTTGGACACTGGGGGTGAATTTTTGACAGCAGAGCATGTCCTGGCAGCTGAAGTTTGCAAAACGCCTCAGGATAGGCCTGCTCGGCTAGAGAACATTTCCATGTCTTCCCAGGGCCCTGGAGCCCACTGTGTTGCATCTGAGTATTGGTTCTTGATGATTGGGATTAAAGCCATGGATCGCATTTCTGCAGAATGGAGCATTATGCAAACGTCCCTCAGCAGTCGAGGCCCTGATTTGTTTATTACGCAGCATCAAACCACCACTTCCCTCTGGGGGCTTGGGGACAGGTTTGCGGTAGGGCAGGCTTCCTGGAGGAGGCGATGCTGAGCTACATTGTAGAGTCTCCCTAGAGATTAGTAAACTGTAGGGGGCCAGGATTGCAGGCAAGTGTCTGCTCCCACCACACCCCCAGCTGGACCATGAGCTCCTTGAAGGCAGGCAATGTGTGCGTATGAGGGAACACATGAAGTACGTGCACATGGCTTTGCTTGTGCACCAGCTTGCTTATTTGTGTGTGCATGAATACGTATATGTGCTTTTAATTCATTCCACGACTATATGCATGTGCCTAACATGATGTTCATACAGAAGGTGTGCAATAAGTGTTTGTTATTAGACTAATGAAAAGCAGCTCTGTTTTCTAGTTGGGTGGGGGGGGTTCCAGCTTTTGGAAGAAATAGACATCAGCTGTGTCCCCAGGATTGCTGGTGTTCCATGCTGGCTTCTTAGAGACATTTATTTTAAATAAGTCTGTGCCCTGTGTCAGAAAATACTGGGCCTTTGTGCTTAAACATCAAGGTGCTTGTGCCCGTGCCTTAAAGATTGCAAAAGGCCACATCCGTCTCTCACCTCTGACCCGCTGACTGAAGTCAGGTCAGGGGAGCCTGTGGCCTCTGTCCTGCTGATGCCCTTAGCACGTGTCCATGATGCAGAGTTCAATGGGTGGGCCGAGAGACATCACTGTGAAAAACAAGCAAACGAAAAGCTGACTACCTCTTAATGCTTGTTAGTGTGAAAATGGCAAAGAAAGCTATTTTTCACAGGGTGGGAGGGCCGTGTGGGTTAGCGGGCACACTGGCACTAAGAGTCGCCCCTGCCAGATGCGTCGTTTGAGATGGGAATTCTCATCTGCCAGCGTTGAGGGGCCTTGGAAAGAAGATGCTAGAATACTGTCATAAAGTTAATCTTTGTGTGTGCTTTAGTGTGAATGCTGTAGGTATGCCATTCTGGTATACGGGCGGACTTGGAATTTTTCAAAAGTTTAAGCTTAAAATTGTTATTTTGTTTTATGCTAGTTTATTCTGTCTTATTAGATTCAATTCCATTCTGTTTCATGCACCAACATGTTCCAAAAAGGATTAATGTTTGCTTACAAGGTTGTATATCTATACACACACACATATATATACACACACACATATATATACACATATATGTAATATATGGCAAGATAAACTAAATGTGAACTCAGTGGCAGAGATACAAGAAAAACAAGAATGAAGACACGAAAAGGAGCTGGAAATGAGAAAAATTTTAAAGTGAGTGATATACCATTCTATATATATGTGTTTGGTCTGGGGAGCTATAAACAGGGCTCTGAGCTTCCAGGGAGGCATTGAGAAAAGGGAAACCTGGTCATTTACACTGTCCGAGTGGTCATGAAACAAACCTGTTGACCAGGACAAGCAAACTATGGCTGGTAGTGAGACCTGCAGGGATTTCCTCTAAGCCTTTTGGGAAGAAGACCCAGTGCAGTAAGGAACAGCCTCCGCAGAAGGCACAGTTCACAGCGATGTTACAGCCTAGATGCCCAGCTCTGCCGCTCCCATGATTATGTTGGTCAGTTTAGCACAGGAATTCCAGTGCTGGGGCTGAAACTATATGCAGTTATTTTAAAACTGGTGTTTAATTATTATACTTTTTTTTAAGGAGACATGATCTTGTTTGAGTTTCAGAAGCTCTGCCTGTTGGACGGAGAGGGATTGAAGGGCATCAAGCTAGGCCATTTGGCCAGGCCCGGGAAGGCGCGGGCCCCGTGGGTCTAGTGTACTGCTGTGCCTCCCACGCCTGGTGGTGCATTGGGCACACAGTAGGTACTCAGGTGTTTGTCGAATGAATGGGTTTGGATGTGGTTTGAATAGAATTTTGATAAGCAAATGAATAACTGGGGGAAGAAGAGAGTGGATTGACCCAGGTGGCTGAGACAGTCACGGTGGACAGCTGCTGGACCTTTCGCCTGTTTCATCATTTGAAGAGTGAATGATGAGGCTGTGTCTTCAATTCCAGAAGGATTGGATCTCAGATAACAGTCTAGTATTATCTTCCCCACCCTCATGTTAGTATATTGTATAGCTAGTACATTTGGAGTGCCGGGAGCTTCAAACTGCTCTCAGCTCACCTGTAAGAGAGAGGACCCTGGTCTCGTCATCATCTAGAATCTGAGAGCTGTTTCCTTGCCCTGACCGAGAAGGATTCCCACCATCTCAGCCACTTGTCCTCAGAATGGCCCTCGGGCCCACCCAGCTTCTAGGTTTGTCCCAATACACGCTGGACCAGGAGCCGCCTTTGAACTGCCTGAACCTCCAGGACTTTGAAACTAACAGGAGGCCCAGGGTTTGTCTGAGATTCTTCCCAGAGATGTTCTTTTTTACTCTGCCCACCGCCACCTCCTTTCCCCTCCTTCCCATAAAGTATTTTACAATGCTTGGGGAACCAACAGGTTTTGAAAACTGTCCGTACATTTACTTTGCCCAGGGACTGGTGAACACATCTGGGCTCCAGATGTTTTCCAGCCCTGCAGAGCAGTAGCCAATTTCAGGTGGTTGTAGACAGAGCTCAGACTAAACACGTGAGGGTGCAGACAGCCAGGCATAAAGGCACCTTTCAGACTCCTCTGTGCCCTTGGCCACTGTCTGTTCCCGATCTAGGATGCTACCGGGTGTCTCTGTCCTGAGAGGCATCATTAACACTCTCTGTGAGGGTGCAGGGTCTTTAGTACAGTGTTCAGGGGCTCAGGGGCTGAATCGCAGCTCAGCCGTGTGATCTCGGGCATGTTATCTGCCCTGTCTGTGTCTCAGTGTCCACATCTGCAGAAGCGAGCTAATGGTCTCCACTTTATAGGGCTGTTGTGAGAATTTCAGAGTTAATGCACATAAAACACTTTGGATGGTGCCTGGTACATGCTGAGCACTTTTTACAATTCCTGATTTCCTCCTTCTCTGGAGGTCACTATGGAATTAGAAGTTGGTCCATATCCTTTAATTGGTTGTTATCATTTCATCCTAGCCCTGTGGAAATGTCCTTTTCCTAATCTCTCCCCAGGGCCTAACAGCGATGGCGATGGTCGTACGGAAATTTACTGGGCACCTCCTCTGAGCCTGGCATTGTGATAAGCACTTGACAATACAGTTTACGGGAGAGGCTGTAGCTCGGCTCGATTCCTGACGCGGAGTTTACGCGTACTGTAATTCTCTGAAGCGGGCACTGTTGTCAGCCCCATTTTCAGGTAAGGAAAAGAAAGTTCAGAGAGGAACTGAGAAAGCAAGTGATACCCAGGACTCGATCGGGGATAGTCAACCTCAGATCCCATGTTCTCAACCACGGCACAGAGGGAGATCCCTAAATATTATTTTAAAAACTCCTGGTGTGGGATACAGGCAGAACATATGACGCCATGTGCTATAGGGACTTGGGGGAGGGACCACCAAAGGAGGTGGGCCTTGAGCCAGGCCTTGCAGAGGAGGGATAGGAGCCAGGATGGAGGAAGGCATTCCAGGTAGAGGGAAAGGCATGAACAAAAGAATAAAGGTAAAAACCTTTAAGCACAGAGGGAGGTAGTGTTAGCTAGAGTATGGGTAGGTGGAAGGCTAAAACAGCACCGATTGTTGAAGGCGCCGGATGGCAAAAAATATGTGTGTATTATCCTATGGGACATAGGGAGCCATGGAATGCTTTTGAGCAGAGGAGAACATGCCCACAGCTCTGCTCTAAGAAGATTAGCCTGGCAGAGGAATGAAAGGTGGAAAAACTGGGTATTGGATTTGATGAGGCCTAATTTTCCTTGCAGCGCTAAACCAATCCCAATCTTCCATAACCGAGACTCAGTGAGGTGCGATGACTTGTCCAAAGTCACACGGCTAATAACTAGTAGAGCCCAAACACTAGCCAGGTCTAAATTCTGTATTCATGCTGCTGTATCAGGCAAAGACAGAGCTGAGCCTGTTGGAAGGTCTGGAAGGGTTAAGTCCCGTGAAGCCTGCAGGGTCATGGCTCTAGTTACAAGCGGTCTGAGGACTCCTCGACATTGTAGGCAGAACTCTGTGTATATGTGTGCACGTGTGTGTGTGTGTGCGCGCGCGCGCGTGTGTGTGTGTGTCCTGTGAGCACGTGCACAATGGTATTTGACTGGCGGTGGTCCACTGCATCTGCTTGTGAGAGGAATCCACACAGGCAGAGTGACGAACCACTGTGATGCATCAGGGGTCACACCTGAAGGTAAAGCCCAGAATTCCCCAGGAACAATGCAGCAGTAAAGAGAAGGAAAGGAAGATATCAATTGATTGATTGATTGATTGATTTTGGTGGGAAGAGGGAAGAGTAGGAGTTAAGTGAACATGTCAGGCTCAGGAACCAAGTCTCATCCTCTGGGCTATCAACGTTTCTTTAGAGCAGTGGTTCTCAATCAGCATCATTTTGCCCCCCAGGGGACATGCGGCAATGTCTAGAGACATTTTTGGTTGTCTCAACTGAGGACGGGGCAGTGCTATCAGCTTCTCATAGGGGGAGAACAAGGATACCACTAAACATCCTAAAATATACAGAGCAATAAATAATCATCCATCCCATAATGTCAGCAGTGCTAAGGTTGAGAACCGCTGCTTTAGAGGAAAAAGAAGTCTTGCCTTCTTGTACAGAGCTGAGGAGGACCACTGGGCTTGGGTCTCCAATGCCCAGCTTCCAGATTGGCCTCCTGGGGCATGACAGACCTACCTATGGCGAGCAGGTACCTGGACGTCTTTGTGGTTTCTGTTAACTGTCAGTAAGGATGTAGGACCCAGGCCTGACTCTGGAGGCCCTGCCCACGGGCCCACTTGGCCTGGTTCCCTCTGGGTACCAGGCTGCACCTCCCCCTCCCTAACTGGAATTCAGGACCTGGGTGGCTGGTTGTGGTCCTCTGCACAGACCCAGAGCACAGAGCTGGAGGGACCCGAGAGGTCGCCTGGTCTCCCCACCTCCCTCTAAGTTAGAGAAGAAGACATTGGAGCCCAGGGAGGTTAAACGACTTGCCCATGGCCATGGCTGTGTATCCATGAGGACTCTCCCAGCAAGTGGGAGAAAATCCTACTCGAACCAGATTAAGCCAAGTGTCTTCATTCAGTAACCAAAACATCCAGGGTTCCAGCTTCAGACACGGCTGGATCCAGGTACTCTGTCAGTGTCATCGGGGCCTGCCTCTGGCCACCTCCTGGCTCTGCTCTCTCCCTGGGGCATTCTGAGCTGTCTTGGAAGCGAGGCGATTGCTGGACTTTCGGGCTTTATCTTCACAGCTTTAATCGAGGGCAAAAGCAAGTGCTCTCTCTCAGGGGTCCCTGAACGTGCACCTACTGGTTCTGAAGTAGGGAACGTGTCTACCCCTGATCCAACCCCTGTTGTTCTAGGGAAGTGAGGCTCCGCATGACCAGCCCAAAGCAGAGAGGAGCGTCCATGACACCGTGCAGGGAGTGGAGAGGGACAGTCCCTCGGAGGAAACGTGGAGGTGCTATTACCAGAACAAGGGGGCACAGACACCGGGTGGGCCAGGATGACAGATGTCACCACGCCCAGCCGGGAGGTGGGCAAAGCCCAGCTCAGGTGTCCTGATACCTGGCCTGCTCTTTGGCTGTGCCACAGGCCCCTGAAGGTCTCACCTGTGGTTTTGGTGCTTGGCCTGGGGAGCAAGAGATGGGAGAGATGCAGAGAGGAAGTCCAGGGCCAAGGCCCGAATCTGAGGAGCCAGCCACCCTGGTGACATCCGAGCTCTGGCTCTGCTGTCTGCATGGTTGGGATTTGGGACTCAGGCTGAGATTCAGCGTAGGGTAGGGAGTGGGGGCAGATGACTGGCACTTGGGCAGTGACTCAAGGAGACCGAGGACAAGAAGGACCCGGATCCAGGAGTTAGGACATGACTTAACAGCCCTTTATTGCCCGGCTCGCTCCCCTCCTGGCCATCCACCGTCCTTCTGGTAAACTTGTGTCTAGTGCCTGCTCTGGGTCTGCCCGCAACCCCTTCCTGCGGCACTGGCTCGGCCTCTGCTGGCATGCCACCCCTCACCTTGCAGTCCAGGCCACGGGGCAGGCTCAGGATCCCTGCTCCTTTTCCTGGCCCCCTTCAGAATTCGCTTTAGTGCTTACTTTCATCCCATTTTATCTGCAGGGATGTTGGGGAGGGTGGGTCCCTCCAGCATGATTTCTGTGGGCCGTGCTCTTCCCTGGGGACCGATGGGTCGTGAGACCCTCTGGCATTGTGGCCACCCGCTGCCTGTGCCCAGGCACCCTGCCAGGTGCCAGTCCCCAGGCTTTCTCCCTGCAGCCCCCTGCCCCAACAGGCCACTCACAGCTCCCTGAGTGGCATCGGCGAGAGGCAGAATGCACTTGGTCTGATTCCCAAATGCCTGCGTGAAGCTCTTTCCAGATGTAGAGGAGATGGCATTGGTCAGATGGCCCAGGGAGCTGTTTACTTTTAATGCATTCCAAACCGTGGGTAAATATGCCTCTGCCTCACAAAGAAATATCTGTCAGTCCGTGGGTGGGTGTCCACGGAGTGCCTGCCCTGTGCCAGCTGCCACCCCAGGTGCTGGGGACGGAGCACAGGGACAAACACCGTGCCTTTGCGGAGTCGACCGTGGACGTATAGTAAGTCAAGTATATAGTGTGTCTGCTGGGGACAGCTCGGCGGAGAAAAGCAAAGAGCTCAGGGACTCGGGAGAGCCAGGGGCTGAGCGGCAGCTTCAAACAGGGGGTCCCAGAGCCTCTCGGAAGGTGGCATTTGCGCACACGCAGGGAGGCGAGGGAGTGAGCCTGTGCGTCTGGGGAGATGGGCCCAGGCAGAGGGTGAGTTGGTATAATAACCTGAGGACAAGTGATATAGGAGTTCAAAGAACAGCGAAGATGGGGCCGAGTGAGCTGGAGGAAGAGAGAAAAGTGAGTCCAGGGGTGAATGGACCCTCTGCAGGCATCGGAAGGACTTTGGCCTTTACCCTAAGTGGGGTGGAGGCCGTGGAGTGTTTTGAGCAGATGAGGGACCTGATCCGACTTAGTTTTCTTGACAGAATCTCTCTGGCTGCTGTGATGAAAACGGCCACTCCTCGGGGTCGGGCAGGGACGAGGCAGAGAGACCACTCACGTGGCTGTGTCAACAATCCGTTAGAGGGGAGTGGCACGTGAAGGTGGTGGGACCACGTGGTAGCCCTGGGGGTACGGAGAAGCTCTGGGCTTATGCTGAGGAAAGAGGCAACAGGATCTGCTGCTGGGTTAGACGTGGGGTGTAAGAGAACTAGGCTGACTCCAGGGTGCTGACCCGAGCCCTGGAAGGATGAAGGTGCTGTTTACTGACATGGGGAAGATGCCAGAAGAACAGGTTTGCGGGTAGGGCAGAGATCAGCAGGTCAGGGTGGGACATGTTTTCTCTGAAATGCCCATTGGACACTGAGTGACAATGTCCAATAGGTGTCCACCAACATGGAGAAGGCTGTGGGAGGAAAAAGACTGGCGCACATGTTCTCTCCTTCTGTGCACGCAAGAGTTCCAGGCTGATAGATTATATTATACCCATTTCAGAGGTGAGGAAACTGAGGATCACAGGGGTAGATAACAGGCCAAAGCTCACAGGGTGCATGTGTGGCACAGCAGGGCTCAACCCCCTCTCTGATTCCAAATCCATTGCTGCTTTCCCCTCCATCACGCTGCTTCCTTTGTTTTTCAAGAGATTAAAAAATTAGTGGGAAAATGATTGACCAGCGAATGTTTTCATGGTCGTCCCCACCCAAGGGAGGAGAACCCCTGCCTGCACCTCAAGATCCCAAGTCCTTCCCTGTTCCTGCTATGTCCTGTGCAGTCTGGGTGACAGTCACACAAAGAGATCACATGACCTTCTGAAATGAATACCCCAACATTGCAAATAAATCAACCACTCTACCCGCCTAAGAAAGATAATACCTGTAGGACAATAAATGAGATCATTGTTTTTGATTTCTTTTTTTTTTTTTTTCGTATTCTCTTGACACACACTATAACTTTCTCTTTTGAAAGCGATGTTTCCCAGACTGCACAAAACTATAGTTGAAATTATTTTAGTGAAAGAAAATAATGTCTGTATGGTAATCTGGAGAAATGATTTGTTACATCTATTTTACTCTCTTAAATGTTTCTCCAAGGCATGCTGAGGCGGCAGGGATTTTTTCTGACTCCAGGTCCTGGCTGACAAACACATGAACTGTAGATGTCAGAGATGTGGGAATCCGGAGCAGGACAGACTGGCTGGGAGGGTTGTTCAGATAACATAGAGGTAGATGAACAGGATTCTTGGAGTCCTGGTAATGTGTTGGACATTGTTCTCGGATGTGGTTTGTCCCTGCCAAAACTCACATGGAAATTTGGTCCTCAATCTGGCCGTGTTGGAGGTGGGGCCTGGTGGGAAGTATCGGGGTTATGGGGGCAGGTCCCTCATAAATGGATTAATGAGTTCTTGATGTCTCAGGAATGGATTAGTTCCCTGGGTTGTTAAAGAGTCTGGCTTCCTCAGTTTCTCACTTGCTTCTCTCTCGCCATGTGGTCTTTTTGCACACACCCACTCCCCTTCCATTTTCCACCATAAGTCGAAGCAGCCTGAAGCCCTGACCAGATACAGCTGCCCGACCTTGAACTCTCCAGCCACCAGAATCATAAGCCAAAGGCTGAGGCAGGAGGATCGCTTGAGCCCAGGAGTTTGAAGTTGCTGTGAGCTGGGCTGATGCCACGGCACTCTAAGTGTAGCCCAGGTGACAGAGTGAGACCCTGTCTCAAAAAAAAAAAAAAAAAAATATATATATATATATATACACACACATATATATATGTATATATATATACGTAGTTAGACAAAAATTACATTTTTATGCAACAGTTAGGGAAAAATAGACCCATTCCAAAAGTGAGACCCACTCGTAGGTGGAGCTCTGTCCTTAGACACTTTACTTACACCCCACTCCAGGTGCCTTGACATGACTGAGAGAGTGGCCCCCAGGTCAAGAGAAGGCGTGGGCAGCGGTTCTCTAGTTCCGTGCACCTTCCCCAGTTCATTTCCTGAAGGCGGGGCTGCTTAAGGAGACCACAGGTTCCCACGTGTGCCTATTCCTAGTCCCTGAGATCAGTCAGTGCTCCTGAGAGGGCACGCATCAGGATAGGGTGACAGCCCCCTGCTGGTTAACAGCTCCACCGTCACTGCTGAGACTGGAAGTAGCCCATGTGATGGATTGGGGAGGGCATCTTCTATCCACTTTCAGAGTGTTATTCCCTCTGGACTGGGGGAATTGCACTGATGGTGGCGTAGTCCGCTTCTAGACTTCTTAGGCTGTAGGATCAGAAATGATCGTGGTGAGACAGAGGGACATGGATATTTACCAGGAGGGATCCAACCCAGAAAGTCTCGTGAATGCCCACAGGAATCCAATTGGACAAATGCCCATAGGTGGTAACTACAAAATAAAAACAACCCTGTCCCCTGGCACACGTAAATTTCTGACACGTTTTCATTTTCTTTATCTCCTTACAATAGTCCTATGAGGGAGGCTGGGCAGGTATTATTCACAGAAGGAGAAACTGAGGCACCGCGGGGCAGAGCAGTTTGCTTCTCCACCTACAGCTGAGGGTCAGGGGAGAAAGGGGTGCTGGCGTGTGTTAGCCATGTGCGGTGTTTCTAGGCCTGGGCTCTGAGCTTCGAGATGATTGTCTCACCAAATTCATTCTTCACAACCCACCCTGAGCATTGATAGCCCCTTCTGTAGATGAGGAAAGAGGCTCAGAGAGGTTAACTCACTGGCCAGACCACACAGCGTGGGAGAGGCGGAACTGGGATTAGAACTTAGATCTGCCTGACTCCAGAGCTGTGCTGGGGCCACACCTTCCAGGGGTCGTCGTGTGCATACTGATGACCTTGCATCTGAGTGTGTCGGCCTCTGTGGCGGAGGAACCAGCCTGCCTCCAAGACCAAAGATCAGGAGACCAGCGCTCCGAGATCCATCCATTCTTTCATCAGCCAAGCGAACAGCTCCTTAGCCACGTGCCCGGCACCTCGGTCGTCCCGTTGGCGTGGTTGCAGCCCCACACTCCCAGCCTTCAGGCTCTGTTCTTCAGACCTGCTCTAATACATAGGAGAGAATGTGGAACCAGAAGTGTGTAATTTCCTTTTAAATGCGTTCATTCTTTGATTCATTCATGCCCAGTCATTCATTTATTCATTCAACAAACATAGCCAGGCATTCCCTTTGTACCAGGCCTTGTGCTAAGAGCTGAGACTGTAAGGCTGAATGGAACACACGCTGGCCCTCACTCTCACAGAACACTGTCCCATGCAAGGGATGGACTATGACCCACGACGAACCATTTTCATCCAAGAACTGTGTTGAGCCCTATGCTAGCCTGTTGGGGTTCAGGGACTTTGGGGAGAGGGTTATAAAATGCAGTGATTCTCTGAAGAGCCTTTGTAAAATGATGCTTCTGAAGCCTAAAGACCTTGGATGAGAACTTAGATTTTGAGCCTGGAAGGACTCCTGCCTGTCTCGCCCCATTCCTATTGCGCTTTGTGTTTTCCTCCACCGACTGAAACCTAATCATGGTAATTCATTGACGAGGCACCATTTTCTCATCTGAAAAGTGGGGATGGTGCTGGCTACCGGGGTTTGTCACACTCCTCTGCACTGTGCGCTGCGCCTCTCTGCATCTCACGGATGCAAAGGGAAGGACTAGAGGGACCTAAGCTCCTGCCCGAGGTCCCTCGGGAAGGCAGAGGAAATGGCAGGTTGTGCACCTGGCCCCTTCTGGGCCCCAAAGCTAGACCTTTCCCACCATGCTCAGGGGCTTCTGGTAACACCTGTGCCTGGGGCACCTTCTTCCACAATCTGAGGGTACCTTTGGCCAAGCCCCCACACCCTCCCACTTCCGCTCTGTGCCCCGCCTGTCTCTGCATCCTCCCTGTAGACATTTCCATCTTCCCAGCAGCGTGAGTTAGGGGTCCTGCGGGAGGCCTGCCCAGCCCTTCCAGAGGAGGCTGAATCGACCACACTTAGCCCAACCAAAGAAAACAGTGTTGCCGTTAAAGCCAGCACATTCTGAGGACAGCCGCAGGGAATACCTAGTGCCCCTTCTCCGCCTGTTTATTAGCTGTGTGCCCTTGGGCAGCCACTCGCCTTCCCAGAGATACACCAATTTGCCCGCGGCTGCTGGTGCGACATGCACCGAGGGCGGGAAGGAGAGCTCTGTGCTAACCGTGCCATCCGCGTTTAGCTGGTGCTGTTTACCTGGTGCTGCCGTTAGACAGGATGACATTAGACAAACAGAAGCACATTAACCCCCGGGGCTGGAGAGCTGAGCTGAGCTTCCCCAGGGCCAAGCCGTAGAGAACAGGAACCTCTCCGTGATAGAAAACAGAGGGGGAAAGGCCAGGCGATAACCGAGAGGAGTCACCTGGGGACAGAGGCAGCTCTCGGGGCCGTCCCCACTCAGGGTCCTTGCAGGGACGTGTGGGCGAGAAGACCAGGAGCGGGCAGCCTCCCCCCTGCCTCTCCCTGCTGGGGCCCACATCTCACTGTCACAGGCCGGGGGAGCAGCAGGTGACAGCCACGATGTGGAACGTGGATGTGTTAGGGCATCATCGATTTTGGGGCAGTCAGGCCCAAGCGTGATGGCGGACCCTCTGGCAGCGCCTGCAGGCAGCGTTTTCCTAGCAAGCAGAGCTCGCATCCATCAACAAAGCAGCCCGGATGCTGGAACCGTCTCCCAGCCTCTGAGGCGAGCTTCTCTTTCATGGGAGGGAAAGGGGCCTGGCCTTTCTTGAGAGCCCATTCTGTGCTTGGTCCCTTTACAAAGGTGCTGAGGTTTGAACTGCGTACCCGCCAAAATGGATATGTTGGAGCCTTAACCTCTCCTGTACCTCAGACCGTGACCTTATTTGGAAAGAGATTTGTTGCGGATGTCGCTGGTTGAGATGAGGTCATGCTGGAGGAAGGTGGGCACCTAATCCAAGAGGTCTGATGTCCTTAGGAAAAAGGGGAAATTTGGACCTAGACGTGCACACAAGCAGAAAGCCACATGAAGATGCAGGCAAAGGTCGGGGTGCTCCTTCTCCATGCCGAGGGGTGTCAAGGATGCCCACAAACCACCCGAAGTGAGGGAGAAGCGTGGTTCAGATTCTCCCAGCCCTTGGAAGGAACCAACTGTGCCAGCACCTTGATCTTGGGTGTCTAGTTTCCAGAGCTAGGAGACAGTAAGTGTCTGTTGTTTAAGCCACTGAGTGTGTGGCGCTTGGTGATGACAGCCTAAGCTCACGCCGTGTGTTACCTTCTTAGGCCCAACAACAGCACTGCAAGGGGAGGCATTATGACCCCACTTGACAAACGTAGGAATTGATCTCGAGGGGTCAAGCGACTTGTCCAAAGCCACACAGTGAATAAGAAAAGAACTCGAAGAGCTCGTGTACGAGCCCAGCTTTGGTCAGCTCTGAGCCACAGATGGTGTAAGATTCGCTAGAACGTTGAATCCTGGGTCTTGACTGGAAGCAGCTTTGATCTGAGAAGCACCGTGGGATTCCCAGGTGAGCAGGAGGCAACCTGGGATCTGCCTACAAAGCGAGTCCTGCCACGTCCCTCCACCTCCCACAATAAGGGGGGAGTAGGACAGAAAAGTCAGGACGGTCCCAGAGGGTGCTGAGCTCAGCCTGGCGAGGGGTTTGGGAAGGCAGGAACCAGGAGGTAGGAGCCGGCCAGAAACCAGAGGAGCCCCTCAGCCAGCTGACCAAAGGCCAGGGGTGTTTGGCATGTGGCCCGGGACAGAAGGCTTCTCCCAGCCTGGCCTGGCGTGGCCAGGGAGCCAACTGGCCCCAGTTGTAAGACTTGGCCTCGCGGGTGCCAGCAGCCAAAGGTCGTTAGAGTGTCTGTAAGAGGCCCGAGCAGCCTGCCTCTGGATCTCCTTACTGTTCCTCTCGGGAGCTTTCAGAGCCTGGGCCTCTCCCCGACTGCTCTAGAATGCCAGATTATTCCCAACAGGCCTTCCCTTCCGCTCGCCACCTCCCTTGGGCTTGAGAGCCGTCCCCAGGCAGCACCTCCCCTTCCTGCTGAGGCCTGGCTCTGCAGCCACTGGGCTCTTCCTTCCCTGCCTCGAGCAGTGCTAGGGGAGCTCGTCCTCTTACAGCAGGGCCCCGAGGAGCATTCTTAATCAAAGCACGAGAAGACGGCATCATGATCCCCCTGGAGCCGGCAAAACAGGCCTTTTAAGCTCTGTCTCCTACCAGGGGGACTGCAGGGGACGCGGGGGAGCTGTCACTAACACAGCCAGGGAATGCGGAGATAGGGAGCAGGGCCGGCTGTCACTTCTCAGGAACCAGGGGAAGGCGGGGGGCAGCCGGCGCCCCCAGTGCTGAGGGGTCCTCTCCCAGGGTTGCCTGCAGACGGAAGCTCGTCCACACCACTCCCTCTCCCTTGGTGGCTAGAAAGGGGGAGTGGAGAGAGGTTGCTCCATGTTTCGCAGTCAGCAGGGCCAAACTGTGGTTGGGGCGATTCCATCTCGCCTTAGCCATTGCCTCCTGCCAGACCACTTGGCCTGTGCCCGGCCTGTCGGGGGAAGCCAGGCAAAACCTGCACTGGCTCAGCCTCGCGGGGGAGCCCTCACATTCCCGTGCGCTGCAGGTAGACCAGACTTGAGGCAGGCAGCAGCAGGGCTCAGGGACCAGCTTCCCTCCGTGCCCTCGGGGTGGTGGCCAGGCAGGCCAGCCCCAGCCGGAGGGAGGCCTGCAGACGGGCTCCTGGCTGCCCCAGCGTGCTGTTCATGGGTCCTGGCTTGGGCATGACTAGAACAGGGGCCAGAGGGGCATCAGAGAGGCTGCGGCTGGCTGCCCCCTCCGTGCCCACCCCCAAGTTACAGCCAGATCCTGCAACCATCTCCCAGGGGCTCCCTCCACGAATACCCCCTGAATTTTGAGGAGGCCCTTCCTACCTGGAGGTGGTACTGAGGGCTCACTTCCTGGCATCTATTTCTGACTAGGCAAGTATGGACAGCTTCTCACTGAGCCTAACATACTCTGTCATGGGCATCCAGGCCCTGGGCTCTGGGTTCCAGTGTAGTTTTGCCCAGGGTCACAGAACTCTTCCCTGCCTCTGTTTTCTTATCTGTAAAATGGGGATAATAATAGTAGCTAACCTCATAGGGTTATTATGAGGATTAAATGAGATAAGATCTTGAAGTATTTAGAATGGCACATAGTAAGTGCTAAATAAAAGTTAACTGTAAGGATGATGATGATGATGTCTCAGCCCCCTCAATCTGCTACTGTTGCTATTACTCCTGTCATTGCCCCTGTGACCATTAGTGCCATTATAACTATCACTACCATTCGTGCTGGTGCTAATACCCTACTAGGATAAACACCACCCTCCAGGATGTACGTAACAATTAGGGGTTTATAAAGCTTTGGAACCTTTAAGAGCTGCCCGTTAAACTTCTAAAACATTAATGGGTGGTCAAGGTTTTTCGTATTCTAGTTCTGCCCCCGCCCGCAGCCCCTGCCTTGTCCCCAGGCACAGCCTGTCCCAGCACTTCCACCAGCTGCACAACCTCTGCCCCGCGCTTTCTTCCTCCAGCCAGACCAGCCCTCTTCCTTTGTTATTAATCCCTTTGGTCTTAATTAAAATTATCCATTCCCAAAGACTCAGCTCGCATGTCACCTATTTGCATAAGTCCTCCCTGGAATTCTCTCCATGGGAGAGGGCTGGGGAGAGAGAGGGATGCAAAATAGGAAATCAGGTTTAATTAGAAGTGGGGACTTTGTCCAGGATGGCAGCAAAAATGCAGGCAGCAAAGCCGACCAATAAAATGTTGAGAGCTGGTCTGGGGGAGAAGCCAAGTCAGGAACCCAAAGGGACAAAGTCTGCCTCCCAGTGGCTTAGATAAATTCTGCTAAGCGTCTTATAACAACAAGAAACATGGATCACTGAGCATTTCCTGTGTGCCAGGTACTGTTCTGGTGTGGATACCTACCAACTAATGCAGTCTTCACACCGGCCCATGGGGTGGATGCTACAGTTATTAATATCATCTATACTTTACAGATGAGGAAACTGAAGCACAAAGAGGTTAATCGATTTGGCCAAAGAGTTAATAAGCAGTAGAGCCTGGATTTACACCAGGGAAGCCTGGTTCTAGAGCTCGTGCACCTAACCACTGCTCTGTCTTATTGCATCATAATTATTGTTTCTATTTCCATTTCCCCTCTCCTGTCTTCCCTTCATTCTACGACACCTACCTCCTACCCCTGGGTGTGAGCTTAGGGTTGTAGGAGCGAAGTCATCTCTATTTATTAATTCAGCAATTTTTTTGTGTGGCCACTACCTGAAGATACAAAATGCGTGAGTATCTGGCAAGTACTTAGAACAGTATCTGGCACATAGTGGGTGTTAGCCTGCCATCCTCATCACCACCACCACCACCGTCGCCATCACCACCATCATCTTCACTGTCAACATCATCATCGTCATCACTGTCCCCATGACAACCACCACCACCACCATCATTATCAACATTATCATCATCATCACCGTTATCATCACTGTCCCCACAATAACCACCACCATCCTCATCACCATCACAGTCATCACCATCATCACCATCATCACCATCATCACCATCATCATCACCATCATGATCATCATTACCATCATCATCATCCTCACCATCATAATCATCACCGTCACTATCATCATCACCATCACAATTATCATCACCATCGTCATCTATATCCCATACACAGAATCAGAAGCTAAGAAAGTTTTTGATGAATATTTTGTTGGATGATGGATGATGAGACGTTTCTCACCATTACTCACATTCCCTCGAGGGACAGATTTTCAGTGTCAGAAAATCCATGCTCTGATTCTCTGAATCCCCAGAGAAGCCATTCGCCACCCCTCTTCCTCCCCTAAGGCATATCCATTTTGGTGGGTAC
>RJWJ010034367.1:0-17296 GCA_004363605.1 Indri indri | reverse complement strand
TCTCTCGGCTCTTCTGATAGTTTCCCATAAACACTAGGCTATCACTGTGTTCAGGGACTGCCAGGCTATTGGCAGGGGACAAAACACAAAGCACATTTTTTACTAATAATATTTTATTTTAAAACGCCATTGATCTTAAGCTACCTGCACAATTGCAAATTGGGGGCTTTTCAAGTAATTTATGGGGGAAAACTGTGAAGTTTATCTTTGAAATGAAATGAAATAATACCTGCACTTCCTACTTGGGGGAAATTTTATGTTAAATCACCCCGACAGGCAGAGATGACAAAACACTGAGAAATATTTAAAGATTTCATTTCTCTTCCTGATAACGACACGGTTCATTTTGTGCTCTCTGAGGGGAAATCAAATCCGATATACCGTCAACTACCTCAGTGCCACGATCCGCATTTCATATTCTTCAAGCAGCCTCAGCCCAGCAACGATATTACTGTCCTTTCACGATGGGGTCGATCAACTGCCAAAGGCCTGACAAATCGTCAAATGCTTTCATTTAAAGCTACCTATTTCTTTATCATGATAAAGCATGACGCGCGGCATGTGGGAAACTATCATAATTTTATTGGCGAAAGGAAGCTTGATTTACGTAACCTTTCTTTGAAAGGGCAAACAGTAGCAGTGAAAGGGAGAGACTACAGCTGGATGTACCCTTCCATTCTTCTCCCTTTCCCTCCTCTCTTTGTTTCACCCAAACAGCAAAATAGCTCACTTCTTTCCTTGGCCTTGTCTGAGAAAACCGCAAGATTTTAAGACAGCCCAGGGGAGCATCTGGAAAGTAACATTGATCAGCCTTACTCTCATAATCCTCAAATTACCATTCTGATCTTGGATCTCAAGCAGACCAGCAGTAAGCTAGGAGAAACATTAGAGAACAGGCTATGAATTTGAACATTCGGCAGAAAGGGAATTAAAATGTTTAATCATTCTACCAAGCTCATAAGGTGTAGCAAAGCAAATGCCAGCTGCCTCGATTGAATTACTGTTTGGAGCAAAGATTGTTTGCAGCTCTTTGAAGATATGTAGGGGCTATATTTTATTGTTTCTAGTTTTCTCTTAGAGCAGAATCTGAGTTAGTCAAAATTGTGGTGTATGATAAAACTCCCAGGGCCGTATCTGGATTCCTGAGTCTGCCCCAAGTCATCATTATAGACCATTTGGGTTTTGCTCTTTCCTCTGTGGCAACTGCCATAAATTCCCAATGATAAGATTTGGAAGTGGAATGAGGAAGGCAAAAGACAATCTACTGTGTTCTTGAAGAGATACCAAGATAAAGAATATAACTGTATCCATCAATGTTCTTCTCTTGGATAACTGAGGGCAGGCAGCAAGAAGACTGGACAGTTAGGTCGCTGTTGCAGGGGAACTTAAAGAAAGCAAAGCAAAACAGCATGATAAATACTAATTGTAATGCAAGGCGTAACTAATTGCCCATTTTTCTCTTTCTGAAGCCTAAAAACATTTCAAAAGTGTTGTAGCAAACTCTCTTTGCATTTCTATTCAAAATCATTACCCCTCTTTACAGCCATGAATTTCCCACCAAGACATGCATTTTTCTGCCATTCACGAAGGATCTACCTAATTTACCCATTTTTCTGTTCAAGAATTCAGTCTTGTTATTGGATGCCTTTCACTTTAAATTTTTTAAGATCAACTACCTTCCTTCATCTCAGGGTTACTAGGAAATGTGGAACTAGGATTATCTACTCTTATTACCAACCCCTACTCTGCAGAGGAAAAAAATGAAAAAGTGAAACTGACGTTGCCCTGTTTAGGCAAAAGAAATTCATGGCAAAATTTGGTGCACAGATGTGGTTCTGCTAATTTTTCCATTTGCTCAAAGTATACATAGCAGATTTTTTTAAATTTAATCATTCGTATTTTTCAAATATGCAAATGACCTCTCAACGGACTTGATAAATTGATCATAAAATTCTTCTTAAACTTCTGTTTCCTTGGCTTATGGACACTCCAGTCATTTGGTTTTCCTCCTACCTCTCAAGTAACTACACAATAGCTCCTTTAATATCTCTTCCTCCAGTAATAAATTTTTCAATGTTGGGATTTTACCTTATGGCTTAAATTATCATGAATATGTTATTAATATGTTTATTTTGTGGGGAAAAGTTTGTTTATTATTTACTGTCTTCCCTCTCCTCCACACCTCCATCATTTTTTGGTGGTGGCTTCTGAAATAGATCTTGGTTTTGCGGAGAAGGCTGAGTGGTGGCCCCAGTAATGACAAGTATTAAGGGAAAGCTGAACTTACGTACACAAATAAAGATCAGCGTGGAAGTTGGGGGCAGGGGCAGTGGGAAGAGTGAAGTTAAGGGTCGTAGAAAGGGAGGTAAGAAACGAAGCAGCAACTATTGGGTCTTCGGGAAAGAGCTAAGATATTTAAAAGGAGCTCTGTGAGAGTTTTGCTCTTTGATGCATATCCTTTTTCATCTCTCACAAAACCTTGTTAATAAACCCATATTATTCATCAATGTTTCTGAAGCTGAATTTGCTTGGGGATAGTTTTTATTTTTTTGTTTGCTTTTGGTGTGCAGAGGTATGCTGAAACTGATGTCAGTTGGAGAAAAGAACAAAAATGGTTCACGTGCTGGGTGTAGTTCAGACCTATTCTCTCGGCTATAACTGCCTTCCTCCCAGGCCCACTTCTGGCAACTCAAACCCAACTGAGCCCAAACTAAACTCAAAAATTTGCTCTTTTTCCACTGTTTCCCTTTCCATATATGACAGCACCATCCACCCAGTGGTGTCTGCCATAAATCTAGAAGGACAGCTCCTCTCTCTTCCCCTCTGCTTCACAGCAGTCACCACGTTCTGCTTCTCTGATACATCTCAAATCCATCTTCTCCTCTCCTGGCCCCAGTGCCATCATCTCTCTCTAGAGCTGTTGTTAAAACTTCCTGCCTAGACTCCTGCTTCCAGTCTTTCCCCTTTTCAGAAAACATAGTAATCTTTCCAATGTGTCACATCATTAGAGTAGGCCTTCCCACTTTTTTAGAATAAAATTTAAACTCCTTGTTTTTACTGACAAGACCTTTTATGATATGGCCTCTACTCACTTTCCCACTCAATCTCACACATCCTCCTTTCCTTTCTCAATATATTCAAGGCACACTGATCACTCCTTGATTACTCTGAAAAGCTAAATAACATGTTGTTTGCTGTGCCTGAAAGTCCCGTCCCTACTCAGTCCCCGATCTTCACCCAGCTAACTCCTTTCTTCCACTCACGCCTCAGGTCTCTACCTAACTCTGCCTCTTCCCGACTCTATCTTCCCTCCCAGACTGATCGGGTCTCCCTATTAGATGCTCATTTTGTTCATAGCACTTATTTTGTCTATTAATTAAGCTTTGCTTTATTAATGTCTGCTCTGCTACAGACTCCCAATTATATAATCCATGATGTTGGCATTGTTGGTATTACATTGGTGAACTGCTAATTATTTAATGCCGTGTAGACACTCATTTCTGGATTCACTATTTCTGTGATAGATTCTTTTAGGTTAAGACATTAAAAATTAAAGTTTCTACTTATAATCCATGTTTATATTTGCTATTTCTCTACTTACTTTAAGAGAAACAATCCACCTAAAACATCCAATAAGTATAGGGAATTAAGATTGAGATGAGGATAAGAATAAAATAGAAGTTCTGGGAATTTCAGGGGGATGGCATTCTTTCTTCAAAGGACACATCGATCACTAGCAAGGACAAGATCTCACACCCACAAACACAGTCTTTGCACCTCTATAAATAAAGAAGTAATATCCGCTTCTATTCAAACATTACCTTTGAGGAAGCTCAAAAAAGGAGTTCATTAGTGCCACAAGAGGTGACAGGTTTATGGTTCCATCATTATATCTGCTAATAAATGAACTGATGATATGAATCAAATTCACTCAAATATCTGTTCATCTTTAACACGTTGTTAAAATCAAAGTCAAGATGATGTGCTCCATAGTATTTCAGATGTAATAAAACCTAAAGCTCTCACTGCAAAATGAGAATTATGTGCAGTGAGCTATCTTTTTAACCCACAATGTTTTGGGGGCTAATAGCCCATGGCATACTGCTCATCAAAATGGACCAAGAGAAAAGACTTGGTTTAAATCAGGGCTGACTCTATTGCCACTCGTGACTGTTTCCAGCTCTGAGAGCATCAGTAGGACCACATCCACTCCCAGATACCACAGATGTCTCTCCCTGGGAGGCCACTTTTGTCCTTCATTTAACATCAATAATTTTTTATTCCCTCATTTGATGGGCACCTAACATGTGTTTAATAAATGTTTACAGTATATACTGCTTTAGGTTCTATGGAAAATTATAATATAAAATACAGAGTCGCAGCTTTAAAAATAGTTAAAGTGATATTTATAACTTTCGTGTATACACATGTAAACAAAACTAGTGGACAACCATGTTAAAAAGTGGATACTCTTTTGATGCAGATCACGTGGTATGTTTTAAGTGAATTTCAGAATAAAAGGAAGGTCATTATGGGAAAAGGTAAATCTAAGAAATATTATTGGAAGAATAAAAAAGAGTTTAAGATTTTACTTATATTTGTACCCATAGTTTGTGTTCCTATTGGATTGAGGGGAGTTGAAGAGAACAAGTTGGCTGATGTTTGGAAGCAGTAAGAGAAAATATTGGTAAGGTGGGGCCACATTAAGAAAGATTTAAATACTGAGATGAGAAAATCTGAACAAAGAGCCATAAGTATCATATTCTTAATGAGAGTGAAATAATAAAAGCTGTGTAAAAGAAAATTACAGATTAAAGAATGTATGCACAAATGTTAGGAAGACATGTTAAGAAGTTGCTATAGTAATAGAAGTCTAAAACTATGAGAGCCTAGATTAGCTTTTACAGAATGAGATAAATAGCATAATAATTGAGATTGACACTGATATATAAGAATATGTAGGTTTAAGTAACTGGTGAGTTACAAGAGATTTTAGGAGAGAAATATGAAAGAGAAAAGGTGATAAAATGTTTGATATTTAGAATTGGGAAAAATAGTATTTTAATCAACAAACTTGGAAAATTAGAAGGGGACATTCATTTGAGGACTACTTGAGTTTTGTATTCAGAATTTTGCAGTAAAGACAGAGATACAAATGAAACTGTCAAAATTTTAGAGTTTAGAGGCACTTAAAGTCCATAGGGTTCAAGTCCACAGCAGGATTCAGGAATCTTTTTTATAATATTCCTAAAAGAGATATGAATACCTTATCTGCTTGTGGCATTACTAGGAACCTCTTCCTTGTGTTGAATGAAAATTTACCGTCCTATAATTTGTACCTAAAATTTTCATTTTTACCTTGTGGAACAAAACTGAACAAGACTATGTCCCATCTGCCTTTAGTTCCATCTTTTGAAGAATCTCCTAGTTCCTTCAGGTGTAGTTTATAACTATGAGAATAAATAGCACTATGTAGTAGTTTATAACTTAGAAACTCCTTATTTATTGACAGAGATTAATAAGGCTTCACAGATAACCCCCAACTGTGAAAATTACTGATACTATTTCAGTCTTATAGTTGGATTGTATAATGCTCTTCTTATAAAAAAGAGCAGACAACTTTCTTTTCCCTGGGAGCAAAGAATATAAAAACTACATTTAAAACTAAAACAACTTAAGTCTAATGAAAACCCAGGACTAGCAATTCTCAAGAATTTGTGGTTGGGCTTCTGACTTGAATGAACAAATAAATTAAGAATCAAATTCGATTTTCCAAAGGATTGTGATTTTCTACTTGTATCCATGCTACAAATTTGGCAGGCCATAAAGATTTTAGAAAAATTATTGTTATTATTGTCTGGTATTTTTAACAATGCATTTGCTTCTAGACCTTGAGGTGCATTCATGGAAAAGAAATATCCATTTAAATATCTGTTATCTCTGAATGGAGATTTGATTTGATGAAACCTCCATACAACTAAGAAATGTTTGCCTCCTCAAATGACTTTTGCTGTGGCATTATGCCTCAGAATAGAAATTATTATTATTTATGATCATAATAACGTATACATAATAAGTTTCTCAGAGGAGTTGAAACAAATTTTTGCTTATTCTACAACACCTCTCATTTGTAAAAGTCAGAAAACTACAGCTTTGTTGTTCCAAGTGAGAAAATGTGTTAGAAAAGCACAGACCCATCAAAGCCAAAGTCAGTATTCAGCGTACCAGAATAGGTACCAGAGAATAGTCATGAATCCATACTCCCATGATATTTAATCTTTCTATTCAGTATCAGCTATTCTTATAAAGTAAAAGATCTCAGAAATTTAAGAAAATACCAAGTACCTTATGCACCTACTGTGTTATCAATGTGGCAGAAGTGAGCCAGCCCCAAATCTAACTGAAAAGACAAGATTTCAAAATAAGAAATAACTCGAGACTCTTGTAAAAGAGAATATAATGACCTGTTTAGGGAAAGCAGTAGCTAAATTACAGGATAAGAAATAAAAAGAGCTCTGTTTTACTACCTACTCTGCAACCAACCTGAAGCTAGTTATTTATCCCACCTGTAAAATGCAATAAAACTGCCGACTACAATCCTTTCCCAGAAGGATAGGCAAGGATTGAGTATAGGTGTCTGGAGTTTCACAAATGGTGTTGTGATATACAAATTGCAGTACCTTCCTTTTGCTTTTATAACACATTTGTGGGCCTTGCACACTGGAGGGTACCTTTGACTGTCGAGATAGTACATCAACATGCGGCCACCATCCCTCTTCAGTATCTCCTGAGAATTAGTTGAAGACCAAGCTAAAAATATGACTCGGTGATTACACATTAAATCATACAAGGTTGAGATATACAAAGTCTCAATTTACTTTTGTAATACAAAATTAACCTTGTAGGTGCAAAATTACAGTATTATTTTATAATTATAGATATATCCTCTATATTTATGAGACACTGCAAAATACCTGACCTTCTCAATGTAGGTTAGCTAATTATTTTGCATCTAGCAAGAGCAAATTCATTAAATCTGCATCTCAGTTTAAGTGTGACTAACACTTCTTCATCTTACTGGTTTTTCTATTACCATTGTTCATGACACATTAATTAAATTTTATATTCAAGCATGAATTTAGAATTACAAAATTTAGCCAAGTGCGCTCCAGTGATTGTTAGTTGTTTATAATATTAACTCTTAGAGTAAAAGGGCCATAGATAACTGTATTTTTACTCACCTGTGTATTTTTATCTCCTTCTACCAGACTATAAGCTACTTTGGGGCAAGGAAATTATTCTTTTATTTCATGACACTTTGCACATGATCAACAAATGATAAATATTTGCTACCTGCTCAAACTATAGTTGTATTGAAATGAAAGATACGGCTTTTCCAGTATATTGTGTTGTTATGTGAGTAGAATGTTGCCTGTTTATATTGGGCAGGTTTTAATACTTTGGTCGTATTCTCATTTATATGGATTTTAAATAATTGCAAATCTAAAACCCAAGATTCCATCTAATGAAAGTATATTTACTTGCCTCCTCTTTCGATGGTCTTTGCTTAAAGAGCCCAGAATGGTGCGGGCCTTTAAAGTGCCATATTCACGGAGAAATTCAGTCTTCTCAAAATAGGTAGAACGAAGGTATGGACTCATTTTCAATTACGGAAGATTGCAAAAGATAAATCATCCCTTCTCAGTCTTTACTTTCAAATATTCATTTTGAAAAAAAAGCACATCAATAGTTAAATGTGTATAAAAACATTTAAGTAAATAAAAATTGAAACTTTAAAGTTGTATTACAAGTATAAAACCAAGAAAATTTTTAACACAAAATTTTTCATATACACATTCTCCCTGATCATATACATTCCTTCTTTAGATTTTTATCAATGTGTAACTTTATGTTTTCTGTATTTTTATTCTCTGTAAGATATTAATATGTAAGAATAATTTGCTTGCTATTTCCTTCCTCTGAGTGGAACTAATACTAAACCTGTATTTTTAATATAAAAGATTGAGTTTAAAAATAACTAAGAAATGTCTCCCCATAAAAATGATAGGCAAGCGAGGTGATGGATATGTTAATTGCTTGATTTAATCATTCCACATTGTATACATATATCAAAACATCACATTGTACCTGATAAATGTATGCAATTATGATTTTTCAATTAAAAATAATATTAATAAAAAGAATTCTACTATATAGCACAGAAAAATGCTTCATATAAAATAAGAAAAATAAAGGTCCACATATTAAGACATAGCTATAGAACTCGGTGAGATATTTTGAAAGAACTTTCCTTTTGACTATATGTATTCCACATGCCCTTGTAACATTGGTGCATAATCAATTTGACATTACTCAAGTGAGCTGCAATGTTAGTTATTTTAAAATAATTTATTTAATATCCACTAAGAATAGAAAACCATTAGGTGCTGGTAGAAATGCAAATGAAAGAAAGAAGCTTCATCTTAAAGAGCTTAACATAAATTTGTAGGAACAAAACACAGACCCAAGAAATGAGTAAGAATAATTATAAATAACAAGTCAATAAATGCAAACCACGCTCTACCCATTGAATATGTGAGTCCTTTAAAAAAAGCAAAACAAAACAGTAGCTACTGATGAAGGTGGTTTCACAGGCTAGCAGTGCTTACAAGTGGGCTTACCAGGTTTCAACAGATAAGGGTCAGCTTCCTTTCACATTCACTTACAGCAACGTCACTGGCCACAAAGTCCATATGGAAACAGTAGATGAATAAAATCAGAAAGATGGCCAACGGCCAGTGTAAGAGCTGTCCCATGACACATCAGCTTTGATCCTAGAGCACTTGTATAACCAATCCACTCTTGCTTTCCTCTCTGTTTTATTAATACAACAATTCACTTTATTTCTAAGTAGATACAAAGTAAAATTATATTAAACATCAATTAGTAAATTAACAAATTGATGCTAGTTGAAATTTCAAAAATTAATACAATTGATTTTCCATCTTCTTTTCCTAGCACATCATTTTTTATTATTATTCAATTCACAGTAAATATCAAAGTGGGTTTCCATTGCTACTGTGATCAGAGAATTTAATCAAACTTAAAAAAAAAAAAGAAAAGAAAGAAAAGAAACAAAAAAAACTCCCTAAGCAACAGATTTGTTTTCCTTCTGGAAGCTAAAGGGCATGAGGAGAAATACTGGCATTTCTCTCTTTCTACCCTCCAACTCTGAAGTTAAATTTTAACTTAATTTATTGATTTTGCTTTATGACATTTCAATCCTTGATGAAGCACCTCTCAGGCTTTGGGCCTGGAAAACAACAACAATATCAAAAACTGCAACTTGGAACCACTGCTAAATAGAAAAGCAAGGAAATCCTAAAGATGTAAAGCATTATCCAAAGGCAGCAAGCATACAAAATGTGGCAGTTGCTGCAACATCTAAAATATAACTGTGCACACCTTTCTTCTAGAAAGAACTTAAAGTAAAAGTCCTCTTTGTTTCCATTGTAAAATCATACAGTTTTTCTCAATGATGGGGGTTTGGTGTCTGTTGACTCAATATGGCCAGGGAAAAAGAAAACTTTTAGCCACATTTGTCTCTTACCAACTCCACCAAGTAGTCGATATAGGCTAAAGTAGTGGTTTCCGAACCTTAGCTGCAATTGCTTCCGAATTGGAGAGCTGCATGAAACAGACTGCTGGGCCTGCCCGCCTCAGAGGTTTTAGGGAAGTCTTGAGGTTGGGGGCTGCCCAGGTTTTGTTTTCCATCACGTTCCCAGGTGATGCTGGTGCTGCTGATCCTGGGACTACCCTTTACAAACACTGGGCCAAAAGAACGGGGACAGAGGAGATTGTTAAGAACTGAAACATGTCAGCATTTAGGCTCCTCAGAATCTAGCTGAACTGAGAATCTCAATCCACGAATTTAACACTGATGAGTGTGCTACATAAAGGCAATAAATATTTTTAAGTCCTTCTAGAAATTGCCTAATAAATACCTACCAGATATAATGTCTGAAATTAATCTCATCTACCTAACAACCAGCTTTATTTTGACAAAGAATGCAAGGTTCAGAAACAGGAACAATGCTGGAAAATTTGTTTGTGTTATTTCCCCACCCCACGCCACTCCTTTACCCCTGTGCACCTCTTCAACAACGAAGTGTATACGTACACACAAAATGCACCTCTGTCAGCCCACCACTAAAACTGTAGGGCAGGAACAAGAGTACAAATGGAGGCCCACATACCATGTGACTAAATATTTTAAAGTTATAAATCCAGCTATAAACTATTAAATAAAATATGCTTTATTCACTTGCCTTGACAAATATACTTTCTTAACAACTTGGCAGGCCCGATTCTAATTTAGAATATGCAGACTGAGAGATTTTGAGTTTTTTGGGGGTTCGGGTGGGGCGGGATGGAGTTCAGTTGGTTTTAGAGATGGTATCTCACTGTGTTGTCCAGGCTGGACTTCAGTGTCTATTCACAGATGCAATCCTACTACTGGTCAGCACAGAAGTTTTGTACTTAAATAGTGAGGCTCCAGGAGGACTATTAATAGTTACTAGCTTACAAGACATTCTTCTTCTCTTTTGACTCTCAGCTCCAACTTATACTGTGAGGAGCCTGGGGATTTGTCTACACTCTACAAAATCATCTTTTGGCCAAGCATCTTCCATGGGCCTTCTGCATGGACACCATGGCATGGTCTGCAGTGGACAGGTGGGCCCACGGAAGATGCTTGCCTACACCTTAGGGATCCTTTGAACAGGAAACACTAGGATCTCTGGCACCTGAAATATAGTCTAGAAGAGGAATGTGGGCTCCTGGTGGGAAAGTCCCCTTGGCCCCTAGAGGCTTCTTGTTCCACAGGCTGGGTGTCACCAAAAAAAGTCAAAGTGGGACCACTATAGAACAGAGTCCAGGGAAATACTGCATTCCTTGTCCATGACCTAGGATTCTCATTTATTACATATTTTCCATCAGAACCTCAAATACTTAATACCCTAAATTATAAGCAACTAATAAACAGAATAAAGTATTTTCCCCCTAAAGACATTTTTACTTGTATTAAAGCTTTTATTATAAAAACACTCTGATGGTAGAGTGTCAGACCTTTGTAGAATGGGAAGGCAAGAGAAGTGAGTCCATGGGAAACAGACGTTACTCCTTGATGCTAATAAGTGTGTACTCACATATTGTCCTAGAGCAAACTTTGATCACCGTAGGTAAGGGACATAGGAATCAGGAGCCCTGAGTTCTACTTTCATGATGCTCTAAACTCACTTTTACTGTCTAAATTAAGATACTTTGAGAAAACCACAACCTCTCTACCATTCAATTTCTCATTTTAAAAATAGGAAAATTAGAATAAATCAGAATTTTGCAAAAGGTGTCCCACAGGCCGTCAATAGACAGTACTTGAAAATAGGTGGCAGGGGTGGTAGCAGTGGGGATTAGTCCACAGTCAAATAAATTTAATTCACATTGACTTAAAAGTAGTGAAAGTTATTTACTCCCTATGAAAGTATATTTTAATTGTCCAAGAGTAGGCATAGAGTATATGATGTTCCTTTAAGTTATTAGTGCAAAGAATTACTGTTTAAAAGAGCATCTAACTGAATTCGTGCTTCTCGGAACACATGGTGGAAATGGTGGATCAGATGATGAATTAGTTGTCTATTGCTGTGAAACAAATTACCACAAATTGTGACTCAGAGTCCTCACGCGATCTCAGTCTAGATGTCGGATAGGACTGAGTCATCTGAAGGCTTGACTGGGTCTGGAGGATTCGCTCCCCCTAGACACGCACCCACCATTGCTGGTTTTGAAGCTGGAGAAAGGGGGCCAAGGAATGTGGTGGTCTCCAGACTGGAGAAAGGAAGAAAATTAATGATCCCCTAGGGTCTTCAAGAAGGAACTTGGCCTATAGATGCCTTGATTTTAGCCCAGAGAGAACCATGTTGAGCTACTGATTTATTGAACTGTAAGAACATGGTTCTTTAAAGCCACTAAGGCTATGGTAATCTGTTATGCCAGCAGTAGGAAACTATACAGTCACCATAGTAATTTAATTTTTAAATACATAGTATATTAGAATTGTGAATTAGTTCATTATTCGACATAAATATAGAATATTATCTAAAGGAATTTGCAATCCCTGTATTGTTAGCCTTGCATTTTATTTTCTTACCTTAACACCCAAGGTTTGCCTTGAGACCAAACTGACAAAGATCAAAATCTCCTGAGTCGGAAAATGTATTGTGGTGAAATTATTTGGAAGGACATATTTCATCTCTTGGGAGGCTACCCTGGATTTCATTTTTATCAACAATTCTTGTAGGAATTGTTAAAAGTAGATGAGATTTAGAAATTGCAAGGACAGGTTTTGAATGGGACAAAAGGCTGAAAATTCCCACATAAAAAATAAATTTGATTGTTTAAAAATTTGAGTGCATAAAAATACTTCAAACTATTTTATGGCAACATCAGATTTAAATCAGAGTAGGAAAAAAGATATTAACTTACTTTCCCAGTAAAATGTACTTGATATTACTGATCATTTGTCATGTTTGCATTTGAATACCTAATACTAATGCACTATAAAGGACTGGAAGGTATAAAGAAGTTTAAGACCTAATTACTAATCTTGGAACATGGACAACCTAAATGAGAATACAAGACAAAATATTAAACATTAAATTACAGTTAAAATTAGCATTAAAAGAGATGACAAACTATCAGGTGATTAATTTCCAAATAAATTATTCAGAAAATAAATTATATAGAACTTCAAATGAAGGAAATATGATCAGGTGAGACAAGGAAAAACAATATAATGTAGATGCTATTTTATCTGGGTCTTAAAAATGACAAAAAATTGTATGGTATTAGGAGGAAAGGAATTCTAAGCAGCTTACTTAGAGATAAGAAAACACTTCCATCATTATGTAAGTCACTCTGTATTGCAGCTATTGGTTACCTGTTTAGGAATTCCTTAAGGACAAGGCCATGTCTCACACTTGTACTCCAGAATTTATGAGAGTCCAAAGCACACAGTACAAATTCAATAAATATTTTATTCTATATATGTAAGGGGTACAACATGATGTTTAGGTATGCATATACATAGTGAAATTATTACTACAGGTAAGCAAATTAACATATATATCACCTTCCATAGTTACCCATTTGGGTGTGTGTGTGTGTTGAGAGCATCCAAAATCTATTCTATTAGTAGCAAATTTTCAATATACAAAACAGTATTATTAACTATGATCCTTTTTTGGCAGCGGTCCCCAACGTTTTTGGCACCAGGGACCGTTTTCATGGAAGACAATGTGTCCACGGACTGGGGAGCAGGGAGATGGTTTTGTGATGATTCAAGAACACTACATTTATTGTGCATTTTATTTCTATTATTATTAAATCATAATATACAATGAAACAATTATACAACTCACCATACGTTGAGGACCCCTGTTCTACAGCACTTACAAGTCCTTCTAGACTTGTTCATCCTATGTAACTGCAAGTTATGCCCTTTGACCTACATTTCCCTATTTCCTCCCCTTCCCTGCTCCTTATAACCACTGTTCTACCACTTCTATGTGTTTGACATTTTTAAAAGATTTCACATGTGAGTGAGTTCATACAGTGTTTGTCTTTCCGTGTCTGGATTATTTCACTTACCATAATATTCTCCAGGTTCATCACGGTTATCACAGATGACAGTAGCTCCCTTTATAAGGCTGAATAATATTCCTCTGTGTGTGTGTGTGTGTGTGTGTGTGTGTATCACAGTATCTTTATCCATTCTTTTTCAACACTTAGGTTCTCCTTGTCGATAGTGAATAATGCTGCTACGAACATGGGAACACAGACATCTCTATGTGGTGTTAATTCTATTCTTTTTAGATGTATAGCCAGCAAAGGGATTTGGGGGTCATATGATAATTCTACTCAGTAAATATTTAGTGGGTGAAACAGATGACTTCAGAACAGAGATGTTATAATGAAAAAAATTATTTTCATGAAAATAAAACTGAAAGCATTTTATAGGATGACTTGAAGTCCAAAAAGAGACTTAGATGCCTGCTAAAAGGTTGCGTTAACTTTCTGAGGAGGCAATAAAAACATGAACTTAGGGTTGGCAATGAGAAAGGAAGGGGTCTAAGACAGGTCAATATGAAGAAAACGACACCATTTGTAAATCATTAGATGCTGAGGCAAAAGAACAGTCAAGACCAAGCTTGAGGTTTTGGTCCCATCTGGCCATCATAATGACATGGCAGTTAACAAGAATGAGGAAACGAGAATGAGAAGACAATATTTAGGGGGAAATGTTCAGCTTGGTTTTCAACATGCTGAGTGAAGTATAAAACATACAAAACACATGTGGACAGTGGGAATGAGCCCCAGTAACTCGGGGAGGAAGATATAAACTTAAGAGCTATGGGACATAAATCAGAATTGGTGCCATGAGAGAGGATGAGATTCAGTGAGTACCTAGGAAGAAACTAGTAAAGACACAACTTAGAAAGTGCCTATGTTTAAAGAAATAAAGGAAAGAAGAGAAGCTAGTAGAGGAGAAAGAACAGCAGAGATGTCCCAGAGAGCAGTGAGTCGACAGTCAGGGCCAAATGCTTCAAAGAGAGAAGAGGAGTCGTCAGATTTAGGAAGTGATTTTGGAATTGTCTTGGGTGGCTGCTTGTGACTTTTGAGTGAGTACTTGCAGAAAAACGATCAAAAGAGCAATTCAAATGTATATCTCAAGTATCTTTTTGATTCTGAAACTTATAAAATCCAAAGTTGATGTTTTGAAACAAAAATAATGAAGTTCTCTACAAGAAGTAACCAATATCCCATCACACACTATCTTCAGTAATTTCTCCTTTGTATCCAAAGTAGCCCAAGTAATTGCAAGTTATTGGAACAGCCAATGGCAAAAGTGCCCACCTGTGTAAGCTCAGCTGTGTGTGTTGGGAGGGCTGGGGTTGCCCATACTTTGAATCCAGGGAGGCTGAGAACAGAAAGACCCTAGGAAACTCAATTTTATCCTGGTGGGGACAGAGATCTACAATCTAGGTGGTCCCAAGTCTGCTCTAGTAGGGAATTCAAGGGGGAGCATTCAATGGGGAGCAGCTGATTTCTGCCCCACAGAGGAAAGAGACTAACCACTTGACCACCCAGATCGTTGATGCAGCAACGTTTTCCCAAGATACACACCATGCTATAGAGCAGAAATAGTTTCTTCTAAAATAAGCGCTACCTTTACCAAATGTACAGTAAGGATTTATAGTATGACTAAAAGATGAAAACATGTTAAATTAGCAAAACTTTGGGTTCAAAAAGGTGTATCTTATATGCCAGTAGATAAAGCATGCTGCCTCCGCTCATGGTGACATTTTTGTCGACGCACTCTGCTAATTATTCAGGATAACATTTTTCATAATTGGCAAGGCCATGCCCCCAGTGTGGACTTTCTCAGTGAATGTTGAAAATTGCTAAATACAATTTATGTAATTTATTTTTGTCAATGACCTTATTAGTGCTTCCACTGCCAAACTGTGTTTGTGGGTGGATGCGTGTATGGAAATGCAGTCTTGACTTTTTCAAAAAAGAAGTTATATAACTTTACACTTCATAAATTTAACAACCAAAATGTTATCTGTAAAAAGTGTTTCAGGGAAGCACCGTTTTACCACTGACTGGTTTGATGGGAGTTGATTAGATAATGGTTTCTCATCTGTGTGTTGTTACTGATATTGGCCACATTCCAGTTGGCTGCAAAGGTATCTAAATGCTCGCAAACAAAAATTATCCACAATACCTGTGACAGGGTTCTCTGAGTTCATGGATACAGATCACTGCACATCTGGATGGATTGTTTTGGCTGAGTTTATAATGTCACATCCTTGTAAACATGATACACCTGTCTCTCCATTTAATAGACAGTTTTTGAAGCTAAGACATTTATTTTCTCCCAGAACTCAGCAGTGGCACGGTATTTAGCAATATTGAACCCAGGAATCACTAAAACATTCTAGGATTTCAATTATTTCATCTTCAGATACAATAGCCCTTTACTTCAGTAAATGAGCAGAAAAATCTGCTTTATTTTGTCATAAATGGGGAACTAAAGGGTAAGCCATGGGACGATCAAAAAGTTGATGATTTCCATTACCTTTTAGAGATTAAAGACAGAGATTTGTAACTATTTTCATTTTTGACATGTTGGAAGTAACTTTTGCTGTCAGTGTTACAAAGGATCAATCACCAAGCTTTCTGTGAGCATCAACTATATACAAGGCACTATGTAACAGATTTACAAAGAAATGTATCCCTTTTGTCACACTACTCTGGAGGGACTTACAACCCACTTAGGAGGATGGGATGGACACACATGAAAAGATACTAAACAGGACAGTAAATGGGTGTCAATCATGTGCAAGGTGGGAAGAAAGCAGATGATGAATGGCAGATGCTGGGACCCACAGCAAACAAGGCTGGAGGCTGCCCTTTGATTTAGGACCTGATCTGCTGCCTGCCCGGTCAATCACCGGATGCTACTCTGCCCCTCATCTCAAAATCATTGACTTCAAATGAGCCACTTTATTAGCGTAGGCCTCAGAATTTATTTCTGGCCAGGGCCACAAAATATATATATATCAGATTTCCAGCTCCTCATCCCCAGCATTCTGCCGCTAAGCCTCGAACATAAACTCTCATTCCCAAGGTGCATACATATATTCACACTCATCTTTATGTTTACTGGATATATCAGCCAAGATAATTATGCTGGGAAGGAAACACAGGTGCCAATACTTAAACACTGCTAGGGCATTTGGAATTGAGGGTTGAATAATTTTCGGAATAAAACCCCTGGAGGCATATCTTCATAATTATGGTGTATATAAAGTGGTTAAACACAGCAATGTGGAAGACAAACAGATCCTGAAGAAGGAAACACACTCATGAATTTTATTTGTGGCTATAAGAATTGACTCATAATTCAAAACTGTTGGGTTAAAAATTGATCTTAAATTTTCTAATCCATTTAGTCCATTCCAGGTACCTGTATTGAGTTCTATGACAGGTGTTGGGAAAACAAAGATAAACCAGTCGTTCCCTGCACTCAAGGAGTTTGTAGTTTGGTGGGAGAGAGACAAGAAAATAAGCCATAGAGAAGTATGCATGTGCTTCTACAGGAGCACAGAATAAGAAGAAATGAGGAAAACCAAGAGGGGATGGTACCTGAGTTAAATTTTAATATAAAATGATA
>RJWJ010034366.1:0-17299 GCA_004363605.1 Indri indri | reverse complement strand
CCATATTGCTTTCCACAGAGGTTGCACTAGTTTGCAGTCCCACCAGCAGTGTATGAGAGTCCACAGGTGTGTCCTTCACCAGTCAGCATACAGGTACCCTGTCATGCATGGAAGTTCTAACCCCTAGTACTTCAGAATGTGATCTTATTTGGAAATAGTCTTTACAGAGGTAATTAAATTAAAATGAGGTCATCAGGGTGGCGTTAATCCAATATGTCTGGTGTCTTAATAAAGGGGAATTTGGAGGAAAACGGGCACACAGGAGAATGCCACGTGAAGATGAGGGCAGATGTCTACAAACCAAGGAACACCAAAGATTGCCAGCCAGCCACCAGAAGCTGGGGAGAGGCCTGGAACAGATTCTCCCTCACAGTCCTCAGAAGGAACAACCCTGACCATATACTGTGATTTTAGACTTCTAGGCTCTGGAGCAGAGCCACATAATACTGGATTGTTCCCACTCAGAAATGATTATGATATGACAGGTTAAAAATGTCAACGTCTCTCAAACCATTCAGGTTGACAAAGAGATAAGCTATTTTTGCAGGGCCAGGATGACAGGGAGCAGTGCTGAGGCAGGCACTGGCTCACAGGGCTCTGGGACTCCACGTCTCCTTAAACTTTCTAGCCCGGGTCTCTTCTGCCTTATGCTCCTGCGAGCCCTGCATATTTGCACCTGAAGCCAAAAAAGAAATAGGCCTGTAAGATGGCTAGACACTGACATGCGATTGCTGGCACTGCTGTGACAAAGCCCAAGATGATCCTAGAAAAGGCTTCTCTGGATGAGGCCTTAATTCCCCTGGGGTTTCTCCATTTGCATAGCTGTGCACAGCACTGGTGGCACAATTTTCATTTCTTGTAATTCTCCAATGGATGGGTTTGAGAGGATTTAGGGAGAATACATCAGCCACATCTTTGGAGTTCATGAGCTCAAGCTGGCTTTGAAATGGAACTAGGAGAGAAGAAGACCTACCACCTCCCTCAGAGGCGACCAGCTGGAATACAGCACTAAGAACAATTATCTTCCACAGGGCAGGACCCAGACAAGTCCTAGAACTTTTTTTTAATTTTTAGGGAAGTGTCTACCTTCACAGTAATCTCAGATGAGAAACCTGGATCTGTACCTGGAATTAGGGTTGCCAAAATTAGTAAATTAAAATGTAGGATGCTCAGTGAAATTTGAATTTTAGATAAACAATGAGCAAGTTTTTAGTAAAAATATGTCCCAAGTATTTCGTGGTGCATATATATATACAAAAATTGTTTATTTTTTATTTGGAACAAATTTAACTGAATATTCTGCACATTTTTTGGTAACTCTCCCTGGATCCTGTGTACGTCAGCAACCTGAAATGATTGCTGACATGGTTAGTGCTCAGGAGACTTTGATAAGATACGAACGGTTTCTGTTGGTGAAAGTTTGGACCCTTTTTTCTTGGGACTTATATTATTCCGGTCCAAGGGGAGGCCATTAATCTCGGTAGATCAAGTGCCTCTAATTATTTAGGCAGGCATGTTCCACCTGGAATAACTCAAGCCAGGCTTTTCAAACTACAGCTGAGCTACATTCGTGACTGCATAAAGACATGGAAATGGATGCGGCATAGCAGCCTGTTTGATTTAGAATTTAAATGTGGCCCAGCCCCTAAGACAAGGCTTTCATTATTTAGAGCTGTTTCTTTTAGATTTCCTCCAAGAGTTGGTATTCATGGATGTATTGTCTTTGAATGTAAATTAAATTTTTAAAAACAATAATTTGGTCTTAAGAATTGTCTTAAGTAATGTGGCTAAGAAAAATGTTCGCATGATAGATGTGATTTGAACTTGTGTCCATAGGAAGTTTGCAAGTTTGCAGAACAAGGGGACGCTAGGGTCCTCCTCTTGGTGGTGCATCTAACTGTTCCTCCACTTCACATCCATTCCTCCACCAACCTGCCAAACACCAGGGTTAGGCATGCAGGGAGAAGAGAGTGAGAAAAGACAGTTATATTCCTCGAGGAACTCATGGTCTCTTAGAGAAGACAGGCATGTAAGTAGACAATTATATTAAGTCGTGACTTTGCTGTGATAGAGTTGGGACAGGGGGTTATGGAAACGCACAGACATAGGATTTAATTTAGGTGCAAGGAAGGATGGTGGGAGGGACATTCCAAAGAGAAACTAATGCCTCAGTAAGTCTGGGAAAGTGAGTGGAATTTACTTAGCCAGGTGATATATGTAGAAGGTTGGGGCCAGAATCGATGGCTCTTATTTGATTTACTGGGGAAAGGTAGAGAGAGGAATTAAAGGTGAGTCCTGGATTTCTGGATTAGCACAGGACTCGCTGGGTACAGGTGGATATTTAGGTTTGGACCTTCAAAGTAGCCATTTTTAGAAGACGCGAGTGACTAGATCATGGGGGATGTTGGGAAAACTTCAAAGTATTCATTCTCTGTAAGAATCTCTTGGGAGATTTCATGTTAATCAGTGAGGAAAAGTCACCTCCAGTTTCTGGGAACCATGAAACAGGAGTGCAGAGTGGCACGGTGAGTTATTAAACACTCACAGGTCTGGTATCACCCTTGAAAGGTTTCCTTTTCTTTCATTTGAATCCACAGGATCAGAAGCAGAGCATATTCATGAGCTTACACACTAAATAGAGTGGGTACAGGAAAAAGAGGATTGGTCACGTGATCCTGCTCGGTATGGAGGGTGCTGCTTCCAGAGAGTTGCCCAGAGAAGCGAATGAATCAGTGCAACTTGGCAGATTCGCCTTGCAAATTGGACCGCGTCACTGGGCGGCACGCTGCTACGAAATGGGTGATACCGAGCTCCATAGATTGTATTTTTGGGCGAAATGTACTAGATGAGCTACAGACTGTATTTTCCATGCCTTCATGACTAATGTTTGCAATTACTAATAGTTGGGGACAGCTCCCACTGGAACAGACGTCTTCAGTATTTTTTAATACAAAATTAGTCATGTAGATCCCTTGGGACTTGATGTTTTATTAAATTCGTCTCTCTCTCTCAGTCTTTTCAGAGAAGAGCTGTGTGCTATGCACTCCTGATTTTTTTTTTTTTTCATGTGCATTTAATGCAAAGTGGGCCAGATTCTGCTCAGAATTTAAACAAATGCCTTTTCTGGTCAAAATGACAAAAGGATCTAAAAGACAATTCTTTGATCAGCATGATCAACTATTGGATGATACTTTTGTTCTACACTAGTGCAGCTTGCAGAATGTTTATTTGGCAATAGAAGAAAGGTCACCATTTTAAGGCAGTTCAGAAACCAAATGTTCCCATCATATGGCAGCTTTCTCGCAAAGCACCCCTTGGCTTTGCCACTTTGGAATCTGTGCTTTTGAAAGCTCAAGCTCTCTTGGATGTGTCAATGTGTGTGTGTGTTTGTGTGCATGGGGTGGGGGGAGTCGGTGTTTGGAGGTCTGCTCATTACAAAAGCCAAAGTCTGCACAATAAGGAAAGTATTTATATCACAAGGTGAGTTCTTTAAATAAGAAAAGGGGGTGGTGGGCAGAGAATCTCTGAGCTAGGTGGGACATATGTAGGAATAGAACAGTATGTGCAGAGAAACTTGAATCAGGTTTTGTTTTTTACTATCCAATCCTTTCTTTTAAGCAGCATTTGTACAACCCCTCCTGAAACAGAAAACCTCTTTAATTAGCTCCTGCAGAATGTCTCTTTACTGCCACCTGTTGTTCAGGAAAATATTAGGGCTCAGATGGGGTCCGGGGTGCCTGTCCATTCTGTGCGCTGTCCTAAATGGAACTTGATGAGGCACAAGTTATAGAAGCGATGTCAGCCAAGCCAGTCACAGCTAGCAGAGAACGCTGGAAAACGACATATTTTCTTGACACAGAGCAAGCTGCTTACTGAGTTGCTAATCATTATTGATTTTGAATGTTAAAAAGCCACGCTTCCCATTTCAATAGGTGCAACGAAAAGTATTTTAGAGGTGGAAATTGCCTCTGCAAACAATATTAAGGAAAAATAAATTGAGGCAAAGAATTCCAAGGTCAAGTCTGTGTTAAACATTATCACAGCCTTTGATATGCTAATTACAGATATGATACGTGGGAAAAGTTGAAACTAATCACAGCCACAGGTCAAAGTCCTAGTCATCTCAAGTTAACCCAAGTGGCCCAGTGTATACATTATATTTATTTTTGCTTCTCTTGGGTATAGTAAATGTGTCTAACTTTGTTCATTAAAGGCTCAGATTGGGCTTATTTGGTTAACATCTGTTAGGACTGGAGGTCTTACTCTTAATTGGGACCATCTGGAAAGGAGGAGGAACATACAGAGGATGATCATAATGGGTTGAAGGCCCAGCACTTTTGTGTCTTGCAAAAATACTTGGTTTTATTTGTTAAGCTGGTAGTATAAAATACGTATTTCTTAATGTGTCATACTTCAATTTTAAAACTTAACAATATGACAAAAATTCATGGTGCTATGAGCTGCATCATTTAAGATACCAGTAATCTGTGTGTGTGTGTGTGTGTGCATGTGTGTGTTTTTAGGGATGCCGTGTATCTTACTCTCTGGGGATTTTTCCTTTTTGCAGCTCTCCACCCCTTATTCTGGGCACCATCTTCCTCCTCCCCTGGCTCTGGTTTCCGTAGCTGCTGCCCGTCCTCCTCACTTGCGCACAGATGCCATTCTGCACTCAAAGCCACGATGCCACGGGGCATATTAGTGTTTTTGTGCTTCGGAGCTCTCTTTATGTAATTTGAGATTTCATTAATAAGTACCCTCTTGTGTGCTTGAAAAATAGCAAAGGAGATCTGGAATCAAAACGTAAAATCTTAGAAGAATTGAGTTAGGAACACAGTGCGTTTTTCCTCTCTTTGTATCAATCACAGGGGAGATGAGTGGAGAACCAGATGCTGCACTGGACAGCCCCCACCCACAGCTCTGCAGGGGACAGAAATCTAAGCAGGCTCTTTGGACTGATTTCCAGGTACATCTCCTTTGCAGAAGGGCTTTTTGTAACACCCTGATTTTTTACTCCATTTAATTCTTGCCATCCTATCCTTGCTGGGAAGGTTACTTACCTCAGTGTGTGTTGTGTGCCACGTGTATGTGTGTTGGGGGGAAGTAAGCTTTTGAGCACTGCCCTGGAGAAATCTTTCCTCAGGGATTTGAGGGCAACCACCTCTTCGGAGGGTCCTCTGCAGCTGCCTGTGCGTCTGTCACCCTAGAGACTTTGGGGCTGAAAGGTGAAGCCATCTTTCAAAACTCAACTCCTCCTACATTCAGGCACAGGGCGGCATGTAATACTGCCAGGATGGGCTGTGAGCTGGACTTGCAGGTGATGACATTTGTGACAACCCCACTAGATGTTTCCTCCCTCACATCGCAGTTGGCCTCTTTTCAGCTTTTAAAAAAGTGCCAGGGAACTTCCCTCTGTTACTCACAGCCGTATTTTCACAGATCGACCTTGGCCTAGGTATAAAGACTGATTGGGTGTCCTTGCTGGAAAGGTTGGAAGAGCAAAAATGTGTATTTGATAAGAGGTTTCATGTTTTATGTGGCTCCAATGTGTTTGGTAATATTTTTCCAGCTTTCAATTTTCTTGTTATTTGACAGACACGTGTGCAGTGGGATATTCCATCTCGTATACACAGATCTTCTCATACTCATGCCTTCCGTTAGGACTGTATATGCTTATGGGGTCAAGTTATTCCATTCTTCAGTGGGACAATTATTGAATTACTTTGACACTTTTCCAAGCTTCAAATGCTCTGAGGTCCAACGCTATGACAATTTTTCAGGATTGGCTTCAGGACCTAAAAATCTGTGTAGGAGTTGGGGTTGTTTCCCGCCATTTGGGAGGCCACCTCCAGCTATCAGGGAAAGGCTGCCCAAATTCTGATGCTTGGGAGCTGGGAGGTGCACCTGCTGGTCCATGGCCACCTTTGGGTCTGCTTCCCATGTGTGTGCACTGCTTTGGGCAATGGCAGCTCTGTGCCTGGGGGCGGACTGCAGACGCACAGCATGGCAATGGGATTATTGCAATCACGGGGTAGCAAAGGAAGGCTACAGACCAGCAAATACTAAACATTTGCTGACAGCCCAGGATTTCTAAAGGAAAACTGGACTTCCACAACACAAAGCATTTGCATTCCATTTGAAAAATGCATTTTTGTAGACACACATAATTCCAGAATCATTTAGAGTTGTGGGGATGTATTCTCAGAATACACAAATGGAAGGAGATGGGACATTTAAAAACCATTTAGATATGTCTTTTAGCCTCTAAAGATAGGTAGGTCATTAATAAATGATTTACTTGTTCTTTAAGATTGTGTCACTTCTAACTTCTGTGCTAAAATTATGTCTTTTAGTTGTGTTTATTCAGTATTAGTGCATAGAGGAGCTTGGACTTCAAGAATATAAGATAAGGAAAATTTTAAACTTGTGAGAGTGTGTCTAAAAATAATAACTCAATATTCATTAAAATCATGTGCTGTACAGTTCAGAAGTCATTGACAAAGATGATGGGAGTTTTTGTCTATCAGTTAAAGCTGCCATGTATCTTATTGTAGAGACAGTTTACAATTCCTTTAGCCTTTGAGCCCTAAAATTATGTGGTTCCCGGTTAAGTAAAAAATTTTAGGGGAAGAGTCACATTTTCATTTTTTTGGTATAATATGATATTTGCTAATATTTTAATTGTGTCTATCTCAGACTTGCATGTTAAAAATTTGTGTAAAACATAAATGCATAGTGTTTTGTAGAGTGCAGGTATCTAAGTAGTTAGAAGCTGTTTTAACTCAGGGCATAGTTGTGATGGTTTTTGGTTTGTCCCTTTTTTTCCCTCTACTGTGGTAAAATACATATAACATTAAATTTACTATCTTGACCATTTTTAAGTGCACAGCTCAGTGACATTAGGTAATTCACATTATTGTGCAACCATGACCGCTATCCATCTCCAGAACTCTTTCCATCTTGCAAAACTGAAGCTCTGTGTCTATTAAACAGTAACTCTCCATGCTTCCCTCTCCCAGATCCTTGCAACCATCATTCTACTTTCTGTCTCTATGAGTTTGAGTATTCTAGGTACCTCACGTAAGTGGATTCATGCGGTATTTGTTCTTTTGGCTCATTACACTTAGCAAAATATCCTCAAGGTTCATCCATGTTATAGCGTGTGTCAGAATTTCCTTCCTTTCTAAGGCTGAATAGTATTCCACTGTGTGTATGTGCCACACCTTGTTTATCCATTCATCTATGGACACTTGGGTTGCATCTACCTTTTGACTATTGTGAATAATGCTGCTGTGAACACAGATATCTGTTTGAGTCCCCGTTTTCAATTCTTTGGGGTATATGCCTCTATTTGCACTTTTGTGCCTCTATGCTTTTTGTTCATGGTGTTCGCTCTGCTTGAAACATCCTTCCTCCTATTCGCCAGCACTGGTTTGTTTTAATGCTCTACATATTCAAGACCAACCACACAAAAGTTAATAAAATCACAAAGCTCTCAATAGGCATGAGCAGGCCAATCAGTAGTTTGACCTAAAAGGGAAATTCAGTTTACTCCTAAGAAACTAGGCCATACATCCCCCCAAGAGACCAATTGGACCTTCATTTTCACAGAATTATTTTTGCTATCTCATGTCAAAATGAATGATAAATTCTGATGATTGGTGTTGATGAGACAAAGACATTCAATTCAGTTTTGTTTTTCAGTTAGGATTACTGCAATCTAGTGAGGATTAATAGAAGATAATTAAATGAGAAAACAATAGTAACAACATTACTGGTAGCTAACCAGTTTATGGAACCATAATATGTGCTAGGCACTGGCATGTTTGTATGCATTGTGCCATTTAATCCTTAAAGAACTCAGAGGAAGATAAATGCTGTTATTGTTTCTATTTCCCAGCTGAAGAGATAAAGGCTCAGGGAGATTATTTCACGTATCTTTGGTTGCACTGCCGTGAAGTGGTGGAGTCAGGATTTGAACCCAGGCTGTCTGCTTCTAGAGTCAATGACATAAGCCACGTAATGCTGCTGCTGACAGCAGCCAGTGCCAAATCCTCCTAACTATACAGCCAGGGAGGTACCATTACCATCTCCATGTTTGAGATAAAGAAACTGATGCACAGAGAGGGTAGTAACTTGACCAAGGTCACACAGTACATGGCAAGGCCAAGATTTGAATTTCTTAATCTGGCTCTGCAGTGACAGCTTGCACACCCTGTCCTATCTCCCCCTGGTAGCAATAAAAACAACCAGTTTCTGGTTTGCTAGGCAAGGGAAAGTGTTTTGTTTTGAGGAGACCTGACACAATAATCTCCTTTTCCCCAGAAATGCACCCTCCAAGGGCTCTGCTGTGCAGTGAAGTGTCCCCCCCCCCGCCCCCAGCATTGTCCTGTCTGCAAAGGAAGAGAAGCTTAAGCCTTTTGCTGGGGCCCTTCCACAGCCCTGGGAAGGACTGTTGCACTATCCTGTGTTTTTTTGTAAAATGTGGGCTATTAAGTAAGATTTTGTAAAATATGAAAAAGAATATGTATTCTTTTTCTTAAAGATCTCCTACCCCCAATTGTATAAATCAGTAGTTCTCAAAGTATGGATGCTCTCATTGTGCACCAGCAGCCGCAGCATCACCCAGGACCTTGTTAGAAATGCACATTCTCAGCCCCACCCCACACCTACTGGAATCAGAAACTCTGGGAGTGGTGTCAGCATTTAGGGTTCACCAAGCCCACAGGGAGATTCAGAGCAAACCTGAGCATCAGCGCCCCGCTATGCAAGGTCCCTTCCAAGGCTCTGCAGCTAATATTACACATGTAACTTTCTATTCTCCTTTCTAAAGGGCACCCTCAAATTGCATATGCCTCAGGACCTCCACCTGGATCTACCTCTGGAGGCAACTTTCAAATGTGCTTGTTTCCCTAACACTAAAGCAGAGCTCGTTTTTGCCCGGGCAGCTTTGTGTTTCACACAAATTTTATGATCTAGCTCATGTATTTGAACTTGACAGGAAACAACACGAAGATCTAGGATACCCAGAGAGAGAGAGACTTGTATATACGGCGGGAACTTAACCTGCAACAATCAGTCCACCTGTTCGAGAGGGACTTGCTTTGCCCAAGGCTTGTAGGCTCGCTGCGTCCCCACGCTCTTTGAAGTTTAAAGAGGCCCCCTAAAATGGGGCTTCCCGGAGCTTTGCCATGTCTTCATTAGCCTATCAGTGGACACCAGGGCAGCCACCATCTCACCACCACCAAGGTGTCTGGGCCTCCCGGGCTGAAGGGCTCTGCCCACCCCATCCAGGAGAAGCCCCTGCCTGGTGCCGCCCAAGTCACCAGCAGCCGTGACCTCAGGAAGAGCAGGGACAGGATTAGTAGAATTGCAAAATGTTGCTGCATCCTTGGAGGCCCCTTCTCTTTTCTCTCCTGAGGAAACTGAGGGCCAGCAAGAGAAGTGAATTTAGTGACATAAGAGGTGATGGTGGAATCGGTGCAACCAAAGACACATACCAACCCTCATGGTCTTTCCACTCGATTATGTCTTGGTTAGTTCTCAACAACCAACTCTTTTCCATTTGTTTTCTTGAGAATCCAGAGGTTCAGAGGTATGTGCTAAGAGTTACCTGTAAGAATGGTCAGTGAAATGTTTGTCATAATGAAAAATAAGAAACACCATGAAGATCCCAAATGGCAGGGTGCTGCCTGTGTTATGGGAACCCTTAACATGCACAGTCATTGAAATAATATAGTCAACACAATGATGTCAGGAAAAATTGCTAAATGATCCGGCAGAGAATGTTCATGATTGTTGGCTTATTGTTGGTTTACAAAACAGTTTACGAATTATTATGCCCCATTTGATACTAGGTTTGTAAATTTTGTATATGGAAAGAGCCGTGAAACTTTATACTCCAAAATGTTAACAGGGCTGTCTTTAAAACATGGTGGAAAATTTAGTGATTGTCTTCTTCTTTGTGTTTTGTTTCTTTCTTCAAAATAACAAACAATGCATATGTTTTGCTTTATAATCACAGAAAAGAAATACTATAATAACAAATTGGATGGCAGTACTATTTTTAGTACAGCAGGGATATTTTAATACTGGCAGATTTAAGTGAGACTTTTCAGGGTGTGTCAGTTGAGAGACAGAATGTATAAACAAACAATGGGCAGGCCACATATAAAAATGGAACTCTGACCTACAACCTGAAGCAACCAGTTCACAGAGTCAAACAGCCAACCCCGGTAGTAATCAGCCTAACGTGGCTAGAATTTGATTAATAACTGACAGCTTCCTTAATATTTGTCCCTGCTTCCAACGTAGGACCAACTGTAGAAAGCCAGGTATGCACCCCTAACCACCCACAGGATGCCTGTTTTCAACCTAGTGAGCCGGTTTCCAGCTTCCCTGCCCCAGGGCAACAGCCTCCAATTAGGCCACACCTGAAGCCATTCCTTTTTTTTCCATTATAAAGATTTCCTACTCCGCTGCCTGCCCTTGAGTCTCTGCCAATCACAAGTGATGGTGGCTGACTCCCATGCTGGAGCAAGCTCAGAGTAAACAGGCTTTGCCTGTTCTCATTTGGGTACTCTTTGTTTATGTCCACATAAATTTCTGTCTTGTGGAAAATAATGTGCATTTAAAGGAAATAGTCACCATATGTGTAGCATTATCTTATCCCTGATAGGAAAAATCCAAGTTCTCATTGTTCAGACACTTTTAATCCCAAACCAATTGTTAAAGATCAAATTAGGGTCCAACTCACAGTGGATGAAATAAGCACAGAATTTGAAATTTTATTGTTATGATTTCTCAGTAAGGTAGAGCAACACCAGGAGTAGAGAAATCACAGCTTGTATTAGTAGATCCATGGGATTCTAATGTTCCCAAATTATTTGCTGAGTCTCATTAGCTTGTCCCTCTGGTATTAAATTCAGTTAATAGAAAAATTAATAGAAGTTTGATTACTTGGCAAATGAACTAAGTCTATTGTAGAAGCAAAACTTGCAAAGAGTTTGGATCTTGAGCAAGGAGGGCCCTATTGGCTGTATTGTGAGCAGTCAGGCTAGTATTTTTTACTGTGTAAATGATTGTGCACCAGTTGACTGAATGAATTAAACTTTGTTATTAATAAGGGTAACTTGGTATTTAAGACAGTTTTCATCTGAGAGAAAGCTAGGGCTAACTTTGGAAATTTGGAGGAGAAGAAGAATGCCAAACAATTTGGAAAAATGGGTTGAAATCATGCAGGAGGGACAGAGACCGTGTGAATGTAAATGAGGGATTCTGGTCATCTAACAGGTTTTCAGAAGACATCTGTAGTGAAATATTAACGGGTATTTGTAGGTGGGGGCAGGGCTGACAGGGAGAAAGTCACAAATCCAAGACATTTAAAAGAAATGATACATTTATACTAATGCCAAACAATTGGCTTGCTTATCTAAAGTCAAATAATTTAGATTCGGTTTGTCATTGATTCAAATGGCTACTTTGTATATGGTAGGTCCATCGGATGCGTGTGTGAAGGCTAAAGCAATTCCGTCTTGGATGCTAATCCACCGTGTTGACTTCTGATTAATCCTTGTTCCAGGAATACCTCTAATATTCCTATTTTATTGACTGTTACCATAAATCCTGCCCTTAGGTCAAAAAAATCCTTAACCATAAATCCCACCCTTGGGCAGATCCACATAGCATTCTTGCCTTTCCCTGGGGGTCAATTTTAATTGCTCTACACATTCTTTCCTTATGGTATTTAATCCCTGGGTCTTGGGGATAATGGCACAGGGATCTATTCTCCTTTCACCACCACTTGAGATGTGGTTTCTGTTCATAAGAGTGTATTAAATGTTTCTTTTTGAGAAATTGGATATGTCTTTTCTCGGCCTCTCAACTTCCTCGGACTTTGGGGTTAGGTTTGCATACACCTATACATCATAGGACTATGTGCAACAAATATGTAAATTTACAACAAAGATCTGGAGATCAAGTGAGATCACACAAAGTCAAAAAGAGTTCCCCAAATTCAATCTGACTAATAAAATTTGCTGAATAGAGTTTTTAGCGGGCAGTTTTTCATTATAGAGGAACACTGCATGTGTTTATCATACACTTGAATAAATGCTTCCAACTTCATAATTTGGTGGGAAAAAAAAGATTTGTATGAATATGCCATCCAAGAACAGTGGTAATTAATTGTGTTTTCCCATTGTACCTAAATACATAAAAAAGATTTAGCTGAATACCTTAAAGATGTAAGCCTCAAGCCATTAAATAGTCAAGGATGAAAGAAGCTGGCATTGTCATTAGAGAACAACACATGCAGATGTCCTTACAGTCCTGAATCAATAAGGGGTGTATCAGAGGTGGCATCAGCTCCATAGGTAGGTGGTGGGGTGTCTTTGTAAATTTACTGAGAGAGAGATCCATCTCACCTGTGATAAGATACTTACCTTACCCACTTTCTTGGGCAGCTATCTGTGCTTATCTTAGCAACTGTAATTTTTGCTTTTGGGTATAAGGTCATGATGGCAAACGGTTTCCAACTTTCAGGCCAACTCTGATCCACTGGAAGTGGCTGCTTGGAATCCAGTATTAAGGATTGTAAGATTGTGTCTGAGCGTAGATGGAATGATGGGTACAGGGGTTTGTCAGTGGGCCTGCCACAGACGAGTTAGGGAGGGTTGTCTTGGATCTCTGGTTCTATTCTCCTGAGCTGCAGTCCAATGCTTACACTTTAGTTCTTACTCTAACAGCTTAGCTCTCTTAGTGTCTACAGAATAGTAGGGTCTGCACAGGTCAGGCAGGTTTGGATAGGAATGGAAAAAAAGATTCCATTGCTAGACATTGCTAAGGTGAGGAAGACTGGCCAGTTTCAGTTGCAGGGGCAACAGGGAAGGTGGGATTCCTGGTCAATCAAGAAGGAAGCAGAAAAGCAGCTGGAGGAATAGCACACTGATGGGAGATGGGGGAGTTTGTGGGAGGCAGCTGCTTGCCAAAGAAGAGTTCATGAGGCCATTGTTTCGCTGGCCCTGGTTCCATCATCCTCTCTAAGGACTGATGTTGAAATCCTCAGGCTTCCCAGCTCCAAGGGGGCAACCTCTCCTGGCATACTTCCCACTCTGAAATGTTTTATTTCCCAGTGTTCTCAATGCAGTCTGACCAGATCTTTCTCTGTAGCTCTTAAAGAGGGACAAAGATATTTTGGGTAATGAAACCTAGATGCAAGTGGGTGGGAGATGGCATGTTATAGATATCATTCTGGGAACTGCAGACGGTGGAACTGTATGTATTGATTTTCAAGTAGAATTCGGTGGGGAAGATCATCTTTCAATGTTGGCTAAGAAATGAACTTGTCCTTTCTAAGGCTTAATTAAGATACTCTGTCAGAAACCACACACACAAAAACTGTATGTAGTATTACTGGGGACAAGGAAAACTGTTGGTCCCTTTTGCATCTAATAGGATGTCATGATTCAAAGAAGCTGATTATTATTATTTTTTTTAAACTGAGGTTGGAAAATGAAAAAGAAGCTTTTCTCAGTAGATTATATCCGAGTGAGCCTCCTGGTCTTATATCTATAACATATTTGGCGTAAAATTCATGGATCAATATGATTTCTCAGGAGGTTCTATTTTGTGTTGGTGAGATTCACGTTCACTTCTGTTGTGGCATTATTAATGGGAGCTACTTGTTTAATTGATGATTGACAAATCATTGTATGATTTATTTAGTTTTCAATCTAGAAAAGTTAGAAAAAATAATATTAGAAATGGTTTCTGTACTAAACTCTTGCCCCGTTTTTCCTTTTTCCCCCAAATGAAAGAAAACTGAATGAACAAATGGTTCCCAGCTACACGTGGATGCAACATGGGTCTGAGAAGGCTTGATGAGAGAAAGCAGAGTTGTAATCTATTCCAAATGGACTGTCATCTGGATATTTGACATGCCATGCTGTAAACAGCATTCCCTTGTCTTATAGGATGTTATGTAGGGTCGAATCAGATGAAAGCCTAAATTTATATCATGAAGCAAAGCATAAAATGAACGTTAACCTTCTAAGTGGTCCTTTTTTTTCATTGTCAGATTCTGTTAACTGCCTGTCTTCTAATAGCTGTGCAACTAACATCTTTAATGCTTTGGCCATTTGATGACCCTCATCCTTTCTCTTCTCTCTCTCTGTCTGGCTCTCTCGCTGTCTCTCACACACACAAAAGGGTCTGAGAAATTTAGAATTCAAAGGAACTTTACAAATCCTTTAGTCCACCCAACCTTACTTTATAAATTAATAAATAAATAAGGTAAGGTACAGTGAAGCCATGTAATCGTACAGCTTGGTAGTTAGTAGATGAACCAGAAATTTAGTCTAGCAGCTCCTAGGACAGGGTAATCTGCTTGCTGCTGTGTGGCCTTTCAGCAAATACCTTTCTTGTCCTGTAAAAGGTCCATCCCTAGGGGAGGACTGATTTCATCAGCTTATCCTCATAATCAGAATAGGTATACAGAATAAAAAATTAATTGTATAGATTTCATTCATTCAATTTTCATTCATTCATTCATTCAGAATACATTTATTTTCCTTAAGCTTTAATTGTAAAGACATACGTACTCAGTGTAAAGAATATCAGCAATACAGAAATACATATGTAAAGGATAAAATTCCCCCTTTCTCCACTGCATCCCACTTCGCAGAGACATTTGCTCATGAGAACATACGGTCTACCCTTTCAGACATTTTCTGTGCCTAGTAGTTTACGTTATAATACATAATATAGTATATATGTGTGCACTTGTTAAATAATGGAAGTATATTACACATATTTTTCTGAAACTTTCCTTTCTTTTTCATTTTGTAATATCTTAGACACTTTCCCATATCTTATTTATCTAATTTTCTCTTGTTATCAGGTGCATGTGTCAATGTATTATATATTTTTATATATGTAGTATATATGCAAATAATGGATTTCAAGCAGAATATCGTGAGTGCTCTATAGAAAACACAGGAACCACCATGGGTAGATGAAAACACCTTGACTTTCTAACCCAGCCTGTGCAAAGTGATAATTACTTAGAGGCGGGGATCTCAGTGGGAATGCACTGAAAATTTCCAAATAAAGTGACATGCCAAGGTCAACATGAATGAGGTGAAACATATGGGAATGGAGAAGGTGATTTGTTTATTGAAAGAGGCGCACAAATGTCCGGAAAACATAATTGGCTTTGAAATTTTAGGAAGTACTTGTATTTGTGAAGGAGAGAATTATCGTAGTTTACTAGATAATAAAAAACTGAAAGAAATTTTGTTTCAAAGAACTTCTATCAGCGCTTGATGTAAACAAAGCTTTTACTTGGGCTCAAGGCTAATTTGCTTTAGTTTTCAACTTTATATGTGTGTGGGTTCAGCTATAGGTAGTCTTTGCTTGAATTTGGACCATTCTGCTAAATCATATACTTGTCTTCAATGTAGCAGAGGTTAAGAGAAGCACTTCAAGTTTTTCTTTTTTCAGTTATGATCCCAGACTGTATTTTCCTACGCAAGCTTTTCCTCAAACTTCGTGAGCCTTAGTTAAATCATCATTGTTCTTTGGAATCAAACAACAGTTGAGGGTTTTGGCGTTTACAAACCTATTCAAGCATAAAAATATTCATTTGGAGATGAAGGTTATAGCCATGTGCTCCAACTTCTTTTCAGGTGAGAAATTTAGTGGGAAAAATTCAGATCCTTCTTACTTTGAGTATGATACTTGGCAAAAACATTCCTTCAGTAAAATCTTAGAATCCCTTTTTCCTCCATTCGGCTTCCCAATGCTGAAGTCACCTCACCTACTATGTAATGCAAGCTTACCTCTGCAAGGCTGGTGGCGGGCACCCCTCCCATCCCTAAAGAAAAAAAAGAGAAGCCCACAAGACCTGCCCTAAAACTGTAACAAAGAACTCTCCACTTCGCATGCCAAAACTTCGGGCCAAAGAAAAACCCCTATCCCCCAACTCTAAAACCTATATAAACCCACCCAAAACTTCCGGGCGGGCGAGGCAACTTCTCTGGCCTCCTCTCTCGGGACCAGTGAACCTCGCCCGGGAGCGCTCTTTTTTCTCTTCCCCCGATAAAGCCTCGCTGCTTGCCCTTTGCACTCTGCTCATCTTTCTTTTTCTGGCACCGACGTCCAAAAACCTTACAACCTCCACTTGTCACTCTCAGCACGTTGAAAGTACCATCGACACACAGAGAAATCCTGCAGGATGGATTGGGGAGGCAGTCAGGAAGAGACTGACCTTTGGGCAGAATAGAAGTCAACTTTCAGAGGCAAAGTTGATTGAGGGCACCTTAAAACATTTTATTGATTTGAAACATTTCTCACTCCTGGCAATGAGAGGACAACAACCCAAATCCTTGGCAACTAGCTTCAAAGCCTGGTCTAGATTCCTACCTGGAGAGGTAGAGCCCAGTGCCAAAACAAAGAGATTTGCATTCTAAGGAATGCAAAACCAGCCAGGGCTGGTTGAAATGTTCCCTTTAGTCTGTGATGTCTTTAGGGCAGTGCAGTAGGCTGCCCAGGAGTGGGTCAGACCAGGTTGTCAGGGCAGCCCCTGAGGCAGCACCAAGGACAGATGCCACAAGAGGGCCCTGCAACCTGTACTGAGTGAAGTTCCTGATGTAAAGCCCCAAAGCTGGCATGTGATTGGCAACAATGGCAAGAAAGTAATTGCGTCTTTCACAGGTGTCAAAACTACAAACACAGGACTGTATGAAAGATGCACCTCTCTGCCACCCTTTTTAAGTTAGCTTTAGTGGTTTAAAGCCATGCTAACAGTTTTCAAATTAAGAAAGCATTTTGATAGGGATGAACGTTCCTATAGAGAAAAGCTCTCTGGAAATGAAGCAGTGAACTTGCTTATTGATTTATCTGAAATATTAAACAATTGGACACGGCTGGCTTTCAACTAGATATTAGCTATTATATTATAGTGGAACATACCCTAGGGTTTTTTTTTTAATTTTAATTTCTTTATTATTAAAAACAGTAACAGAAACTAGTTAAACTAGTTGGTGTGGTCATGAGTTAGGACTCTGTGGGTTTAGAATCACCTAGACCTAAGTTCTGGTCCCACTTCTGCCCTCACTAGATTTGAAAGCATGCACAGTTGACTGCACCTTTCTGTGCCTCAGTTTCCTTAGCTGTAAAGTGAGACCAGTAATAGAACTTCTCATATAGGTTACTAGGAGTAATAAATGAGATAATTTATAGCATGTGTTTAGCACAATGCTCAAAAATTATAAATTATCACAACTAATACTAGTAATAATTT
>RJWJ010034365.1:0-17276 GCA_004363605.1 Indri indri | reverse complement strand
ACCCAGGAGTCCTAAGCACATTCATGAAAACATTCTTGTAGCCTGTATTGCCAGTAAAGTCCTCAATGTGGACAGGCATATATGTAGAGATGTGTAGCCAAGCCTCTGAAAGCTGAGGACTGCTAGATATACCCCCCTTGAAATCCTCAAATTTTAAGTACCTTTTGGGACACTCAGTATATCCCTATAGGTCCTGCTAGAGTACCCCTAGTAAAGCATGAAGCCAGGCAGGGTGGCAGTGAGCAACTGTAGGTTGAACAGAATGGTTTAAACATCTCAACTCAAGGATCACCTCACCAAGGGGAGGTGACAAAATCAATAGCCTGCTGTGGGTGGTGGATTCCTAAGAGGTAGGAAACTAAATGCTCCAAAGGCCCAGAAGAAAATCGCTCTATCCTAGAGATCCAAAAACCAGAACAAAGGAATTTTCAGATGAGCAGGGTGTCCCACTGACAAGGTAGTTGGTTGGACAGGGAGCCATGCAAAGGGAATCTTCCTGTAGAGAAGCCAGGAATTACATTGAGCAACAAAAATTTTAAGCTGATTTTTCAAATTATAAACTTAATATATACTTAGTGTAGAAAACTTGCTAAGTACAGAAAATGTATTTTAGAAGACTAAAATTATTCATGATTCCTATCACCCAGGTAAAACTACAGTTAACATTTTTCTGTGTTTCCTCTAAATCTTTATGTCAAAGTGCCTAAGTTTGGTGTTCATTGTAACTTTGCAGTTATTTTATATATACTACTTTGCATTCTACTTTATTTTTCACTTAACATTGCATGGAGATCAATTTCTCTTTTTATTAGGTATTCATTTCAAACATGATTTCAATGAGTGCATAATATCTTATTATGTAATTTGACCTAAGCATTCTTCATTGTTGGATATTTGTTTTAGACTTCATACTATATAAAGGATGCTGGGGCAAGCATCTTAGTGCATAATTCCTTATATAAGTCATTGATTATTACTATAAGTTCCTAGATGTAGAAATAGTATGTCAAGAACATTAACACTTTTAAGATTCCTGACACATAGTAAATAATTCAGGTATCAGATCATACGTGAATAACTTAATATAGTTCCTGGCATACAGAAATTCTAAATTAATGCTGGCTAATTCTTAATCATAATTTGCTATTCAAAATAATTATGCCAATTGGTATTTCCATTGCCATATCCTTTTAACTACAATCTTATTAGAAACACTTTTCTGAATCCCCTTTGAAGTCTGGGGATGAGTTTCAAGTTCTGACCGCCCACCCACCCCCAGGTTCTGTACTGGTTTCAGATGGGGCACTTGCTGTATTTCAGTCTCTCTGAACGGAACATTCAGAAATGATCCAATGTGTTTGCATCCCCTCTCAACCTGATCCCTTAGGGCCATGCTGTAAATAGCTTACATTTTGTAACATGTGATGATGGACTGACACCCAGAAATGAGCAGACGGCACAATATCCACATGAAAATGAGAATTGTTCTATGTGGTTTGGTATCGTCTAAGGAATAACCTTCTATTTTATCTAAGCCTTGTCCACAGAAAAACTACCAAGGTTAATTTTCTATTTCAGAAAGCATTCAGCATATTGTTACTATGAACAGTTGCTTCTCCCTCCCATATTTTGAAAGACGCTTTTGATTTAATACATGGAGTTGTATTATAGCTGCCCTATACTTGAACATAAGGATGATTTATAATGGTTTCTTACAAGTGTGTGCTGTGCAATCTAAAAGGGCTGACCTTTGGTCATTCTCAAAATTGGGAAGAAATTAGCTCATTAAAAGACAGTATCATATCCCTTATTCAGCTGTCATGAAGTTCAACTTGAAATATAATATATTTTAAGCTTAAGCTTGTATTCTATCCAACTCTGGTTTTGATATCACACTTCATATGATTGCAGCAGCAGTTCAATATGTTTTGTGTAATTCTATAAAATTTCACCCCAATGTTTCTTATGATAGCAAGGATTCAGTTATACTGCAAGAAAAACCATGTCCTCTTACAATTTCATCATGAATTTCTCTCATTTTACCTCTAAGTCTACATGGGGCCATTATCCAAGTCCCTCAGCACCACTATTACAAATGAATTCTACTGTATAACATCATTAGCTACACACATTACATCAATTAGGGTATTATTTTCCGTTGGAAGGTCGGGGTGGGGTTTCTGCCCAAAGGCCCATAACTTTCTACATCATGATCTGTGTGTTCAGCACTAGATTCGTATTTTAGATGGTGACAACAAAACGCTACAAATAAGTATTCAAGATATACTAAGTAAAGACAAATATTTTAACCTATGATCTCAACACACACACTCTGAAGACTCTGTTTAGGCAAGGGACACATCTTATTCTTCATTATAATAAGTGTTTCAAACAGTGCCATGTAGTAGAGACTATTTTTATGAAACAAAGAAAATGAGAGAAGAAAGTTAAGGAAAGGAATAAAAGGACAAGAGGGAGGAAGGGAGAGAAAGAGGGGAAAAAGAAGGAAGGAAGGAGGGAAGGAAGGAAGGAAGGAAGGAAGGAAGGAAGGAAGGAAGGAAGGAAGGAAGGAAGGGAGGGAGGAAGGAAGGAGGGAAGGAAGGAAGGAGGGAAGGAAGGAAGGAAGGGAGGGAGGAAGGGAGGGAGGGAAGGAGGGTACAGATCAGAGTAACATACCACATGCGACTTACTTGAGTCTCGCACTTACCTGCTTCTGGCCAATCTGTCCTCAAAGTTCAGTGGACAGATGATTTGTGCTGATCCATGACCATCGTCATACCAGACCTTGACTTAGTCACCTGGCTTCATTTTCTTTTATTGCTGATTTTGGCATTGTAATACAACCTTGTAATACAAAGTAGTTGTTTGTTGGGCTTGTGGTCTCCAGGCCCACTTACTACCCCTAGTCTGCTGTTCAAATCAATTTTTTAATTTGTTCCAGGTTCTTCTCTGTGCACCATTGATTTGGTTTGGAATTTTCTAAACCGGACCTTGGTTAAATTTGCCATTTAAACAGGAAGAACCAAATTCCCTTGTGTTGAATATTAACCTCATCATAATTTCAGCTGGCTGAGCTATTCCAAAAGAATCTATACCTATATTTCCCTGGAACTCTAGATTTTTAACTGACCGAAAGTAATTACAAATATCTTTGTGACTTTGTAAGAGCAGCTAGTAGAACTCAAAAACGATCCTTAAGTGAAGTTTTGGAAGGATTTTTACATCTGCACAATGTGAAGGTAGACTAATGTAAAGAAGAGCCAAATGTAAACTCAAGCTTTCTGGTATTCTCTCTCTCTGTCTCCCCGTCTTGCTGTCTCTCTGTCTCTCTTTCTCTCTCTCTCTCTCTCTCTCTCTCTCTCTCTCTCTCTCTCACACACACACAGACACACACACATACCCCGACAAGAGTGTATGACTATTTTCCATAGACTTAGCTAGTCTGTCTTTGATCATGGAGGAAAGAATATAACCTTATATTTCTAATCTGAGCTCTCATATTTACAATTGTGTGACATTTGTGTATGCATCTTGCCTGGGGCAAGTGCCATGGTGTCAGCCTAGCTCACAGCAACCTCAAACTCCTGGGCTCAAGCAATCCTACTGTCTCAGCTTCCCGAGTAGCTGGGACTACAGGCATGCGCCGCCATGCCCGGCTAATTTTTTCTATATATATTTTTAGCTGTCCAATTAATTTCTTTCTATTTTTTGGTAGAGACGGGGTCTTGCTCTTGCTCAGGCTGGTCTCGAACTCCTGAGCTCAGAACGATCAGCCCGCCTCGGCCTCCCAGAGTGCTAGGATTACAGGCGTGAGCCACCGCACCCGGCCTGTGTATGCATCTTTTTAAGAATGATGACTGACATGTTGCTTTTTTAAAATATAAAACTGAGATATACTCACTGTCAGAAATTTAGAGTAAATAAACAAAAGAATGAAAGTCACCTGTAATCTAGTACCCTAAGTGCTAAAGCAAATTTTACCAGGTTAATTTTTTCTCTATTTTTATGTGATTCTCTGAGTCTTGCGTGTCTTTAGCTTATTTTTTGAAAAATGGATGTGTGTATACATACACATATACACACACAGATATATAAATAATCTTATATTCTAAATTTATAATAAATATATTTATAATATAATAAATTATATTTTAAATTTATCAATATCTAGGAAGTATTTTCTCTCATCAAATAATAACATATTAATTTTTCATTTTTTGCATTGTACCACATAAATATACTATATTCAACCAATTAGCTTTGAGTCATTTAGATTATTTCTAACTCAGCTACTTAACATTTTGATGTTACATTTCTTCAACCATATAAATACAAAAAAAAAAAAAAAATTAGCAGCTTCAAAGGATAGAGATTAAAGTATCTGACACAGCAGTTGGCACAAGTATTGAATAAGGATTAGTTTCTATTTTTCTTTCCTAAAATGAGACTTCATTGTTTCCCACATTCTTCCAATGAGAAATTAACTAAGACTAAAATGAGATATAAGTAAATATTGCATGAATTGTCAAGAAGTACTGATAATTTGGACAAATAAACAAATAAGGAGAGGTTGCCTTTTCATACTATTACCGGGAGCTACAAGTGAATTTTAAATTGCTTACTAAATCGAATCGGTCTGAACCTAAAATTGTGAGATGATTTTATAGTACATTTAAGAGAAAACAAAATTTTAGATCATTTTTATAGAGTGAAATTTACTTTATAATATACAATTTTTAGAAATTAATTTAAAAGTTATAAAAGTAGAACTATTAGGAACTTAAAAATTACAAAAGTAGAACTATTTCAAAATTAAATAAATTTATTTTACTTGTCCATATTTTAAAATTAATCTGGTAAGCGCATCATTTTCACACACATTCGAAAGTTTTTTAAATGTGTAATTTACCTTCTTATTAATGTATTTTGAAGCTTTTTTTCACTCTTATTTTTTTATTTCCTGAAAGCTATGATATAGATCATCACAGAATATCCCAAGTTTCTCCATATCCTTAAAAGCAGGTAAAAACAGAGGATTTGTGGGACCCAATACCGCTTTCTGGAATTTCATCTCCTTTTATCTTGCAGTTCCAAGGGAAATAAAGTTACATGTCCTTTGAATTTAAAGTAATCAATTAAAGACTTTTAACTTGACTCCAAAGATTTACCTGTGGATTTTGGAAGTTGGAGTCGATTAGTAATCAAGAAGATAAAAACCCAAGTTTAAATATTCTGGACTGCACTTGATCTATGGAAATGACTGCTGAACCAGAAGGGTCCCTAACAAGATTTCAGGAACTATTGACAGAGAAACAACCATCAGACAAACTAAAGGGCAAGAGTAACATGATAATTACATAAACTTAGATAATGCTGAAAAGCAGTCAAACGTATTTTCTTCTGTGCCATCCCACTTCCCACCTTTCCCTTTAATCCAATAAAAATACCTATGAGGAATCTTACACAAGATCATGCCAGGATTGTGAGTTACTGAGAGGCAGGTGTGGAGGAGCCAAGGGCCATCTGAGGCCCAAGAATTGAAGGTCCCAAGATAGAGGCCAAAGTGAGAAGCAAAATTACTTTCTGGAGTTGGAAGTACACAAAAGCCAAAGATCAAGACGAACTAAATGGTTGATTAAAAGTGTAGAGATAAGATAACCTTGAAATTGTAAAAAACTTTGACCTCTACAGGTAAACTGCTAAACATTTCCTGCTCTGGCCAGCTGGGACATGACCATTCTAGGACCCAACGGTAGGAGGTGAGTCAAGAGAAAAACATAATAAACAAGCTATTGTGACAAGAGTGAAAAATGTGTCAAAAAAGAAAAAAACTTGAGACTAGTATAATGCCTCCAAATGTAGGCCCATTAGTATGCTGCTCACAAAGATCATTTTGGCCAAAATATCTTCTATCTTCTAAAATCCTTTTATGTTTGCCTGCTTTTCCTCTCTGTAATTTAATTCAATTAAAAATAAGATATTTGAACAGCAATTATTTACCTATTGATCTATCCATATACCTGATATCAGTCTAATGAGATGGAGAATGCAAACCTGAAGAAGAAAGTCTGTGCCTTCAAGGAAGTTACAAAATAGTATGGCAAGTGAACAAACTAAACAAATAAATGTCACAAAGTGAAGAGTGAGATAGTTTGTGAGGTCAGAGGAAGGAGAGATTACATTTGGTTGAAAGGATTCAGAAAAAGCTTCATGAAGGAGGTGACATTTCAGAATGAACCTAAAAATGAGTAAGATTTTTGTCAGGTAGAGTTGGGGGGAGGGTTATTTGCTAGCTACTATATAGTCAGTGAATATTTTTGAACAAGAGTGGTAGGAGGTGGACGTCAGAAAGTTGTCACCCTCAGAAGTCAGGGTTTGACAACCAGGACCTAAGGAACTGCTTCAACATGTCTAGTGGCAATTTTATTCCTTCCAAAAAGAGATTTTGATATGCTTACTAACACCGTTTGTTTCCAGCAACCCTCACATATTTAAAATTGGAGATAAATTTTATGGAATAATTAGTCATTCCTGTGATGTTTCACAAGATCACAGAAATTTGAGCAATCATCTGTTCCTCATTGACAACATTTGGTTATCATTTGGTTGATAACATTTTTAGAGAAGTAGGCCTCTTTTCCAAAGCACCGTTGTATAGTTATTTTAAAAATTATTTACCCACATCTAGCAAGATGAAATTTATGCTATAGATACAAATATCAAAACTTGAAAACTTTGGCTCACCATCAAATTGGTATTAACTGATCAACACATAAGTGCACATATAAGAATAACATTTATTGGATGTCAGGCAAGGGGGAGGGGGGAAGAGTGGATGGGTATATGCATACACAAAGAGTGCGATGCGCACCATCCTGGGGATGGACGTGCTTGAAGCTCGGACTTTGGGGGGAGGGGGTGCAAGGGCACATACGTAACCTAAACATCTATACCCCCATAATATGCTGAAAAAAAAAAAACTTGAAAACTTTCCATGGCAGATTTTAATCTCATTTCCCTGAGTCATATTTGAATCAAATCTCCAGATCTTGTGTGTGCCACACGCTCGTGTGGACACTGATTTTCAAAGGTATCTTACGTGGGATACACAGTGCTAGATTATTGAAATATTTAGGTAAAAACTCTAATTGGTTTCCAAACTGAGAGATTTTTAAATCAGATTGGAAAGGAAATGACTGCTTCCAGATACAGCTTCATGGGGGATTTCTGGAAAGTTTTTGTGCCTATAACCTTCTAGCACATCTAGAATGCCCTCTGACTCTGGAGAGACAGGAGCTCTTCTATCCCCTACAATCTGGTTTAGAGAACATCATTGCTTTGTGGATATTCTGAAGACCAAGGGCTCCAACCATCTCTGCTAAATTTATAGAAACCTTCTTCATTGGTCCTGTCTCTGTCCCTTGGGTGAACTACTTATTCACCAAGGAGACCTTGACTTAGGAAGTGCTACATTTTCTAGAACTCTCCTTTGTGCATTGTAGAGATGTTCTATTTATTGAGAAATGCTTGCATTGACCTGGAATGACATAAGCAATTTTACTCCAAAATTTCTAACCATATACACTGCAGGTGCTGTGTAACTAGGAAGCATAATTCACACGATCCTGTCTCAGGGAGTGGGTAGTCCCTGGGAATCATTCTGTTCTTTCCCAGGCCCACAATGTAACTCCTGCTGCCATTTGCTCACCTGTTCTTTCTCATCGATTTCTTCTTGGCAACCAGTTCAGTGCTTTCTCTGCTCTCCTATACTGCCCAAGGTTATTTTGAACTTTTGTGATCACTTCACTTTGAAATAGAAGTTGGCTTGTTGTTTACAGCAATCCTGTTAAGTAATGAAGATAAGTCTTTGTAGTTCTCTCCTCTTTCCTGTCTTTATTGTCACCAAATTCAAACTTCATGTACATTGTTTCCCCTGTTTAAGAATTAAACTAGAAAACCTGAATCAGAGAAAAAAATCTTGCTCTGGCAATAAATTTTCCTTGATGATTTTAATTTATTGATTCACTTAGGAAAGCCCACAGCCTCTCTTTCTAAGACGTGCTATGGTTTTTTGTTATATTTTTTAAAGTTACCTTCTTATGTTCCAAAGTTGATGTTAAATTTCATACTATGATCTCTAATTATGATTGTAGAATCATTAATGCTATTCTAGAAAACCATTCAGAATTATTGTTTAATTTATAAAAGAAATACAAGTGATATCATGAAAAGAAAGAAATAGATCTGAGGGATCAATTTTTGTCATTTTCAGTCTATGGATTTACTAAAATCAACAATTGACTGAAATAATAAGCATGTTAATGCAGCAAATATAATGCTCCCTCTTTCGTTCCTTTTTTTTGTAACCGAATGACCAAAAGGTCTTATAACATTTAGAAAAATAAGTAAAGGAAATGCTTTTATGATATCAGGGTATTTTTGGTTTGCTTTGGTTCTATCCCTCAAAGAGAAATCATTTTGCTTAATAAAAATTTTTTAAATGCCACCTGAATTTTCACAAATGAGGCAATCTGGCCACCGATGACTTTTTAACTCCAAAATTGGACCCTTTCTCCTCAACTTACATGACGTCTCAGTCACTTTTGACACTGTGACTATTTCTTCTACCTTGAAATTATTCCCTCCGTCATCTTCCAAGATTCTGTTGTCTTGGTTTAATTCCTATGTCTATGGTTGCTCTTTCTCAGTCCCTTCCAGGTTTTATCTTCCTCTTTATCCCTGTAAATATGGGGTTTTCCCAAGGTTTCTTTATTTGTACCCTTCTGATTTTGGTTAACTATCTGTCCTGGAACATCTTAGCAGAATCTGTGACATTACTACCTATTCAGCAATAAGTTTCACATCTATTAATATATTTTTTATCAGATCTCTCTTCTGAGCTCCAATTCATACATCCGTATGGCAGTACACATCATTCATCTCTGAATCAATAGATCCAAATTGAACTCACCATCTTTCCCACCTCTTTTCTGTACTCGCCCTTCAAAACACTGTGACATGGGTCACAGTCTACCCAGTAGGCTGAGCCAGAAACTGGGCAGTTGACTTTAACCATTCTGTCTTTTCCATCCCCCAGTCTATCACCCAGTCTTATTGTTCCAACCTCCCTAGTATCTCTTACACCAATCCTATTCTCTCAGTTTCTACCCCTGCTACTTCAGCACAGGCACTCATCATTCTTACCTGCAATACCCGACAGCCTGCTAACAGACCTCCCAAGTTTATTCTAAGATTTCTCTATCCGCCTTCCATACTGATCCTAAATCTGTTATTTTCAACTAAGTGACTGCAAATATATCATATGATAATCCCATCTAAGTGTTGGGAAGGAGTAGAGTAAAAGAATGGAGATTTCTTTAATTAAGCAAATCATATTCATGATAGATAATTGGGAAAATCTTATCGGAGATTATAATTGCTTTATTCTTAGAAATAATGTTTATTTTGAACTTCAAAATCTTTTAAAGGAGGCATAGTCTTTATATATATTTTGAAAGACAGCATGTACTTTTTAAAAACGAAAAGAAAGAAAACAAAAAAACTTTCGTGTAAAAGTCTTCAACGAATCTACTTTATACTTAGAATAAAGAGACAATCGTTTAGCATGATTTACAAGTTTCTTCATGATCTTTCTCCTGTTTATCTCCCCCAGCCTTTCATCAATGGTTACTAAACATTATATGACGTAGAACTACAAGTGAGAAAGTGCTATTTGATGCCTTAATGTCTTTGCATGTGCTTTGCAGGTACTTGAAATATCCAAACTACTACCCCTTGCACATACACAAACCCCTAAACGCATTTCCTTCTGGCTGGTATCTTCTTTTCCTTCAAGAAACCTATCAAGTATAGATGCATTTAGAATACCTTATTTGACAACAAAGTATATTTTTAGGTTAAAAAACATGCCTCTATTCTCTGCTCTCATCCTTAAATATTCTGTGAATGCCTCTGTTATATCACTCATTACACTGTAATGAAATGCTTGGCTTCCTTATCTATAGTCCCAATATACAGTGAACTTCTTGAGAACAAAGCATATGTTTTTACCTTTATAGCCTCAACATTTAGCCTGGTATTTGAATAAATGTTTTCTAAAACAATGTTTTTAATGTTTTAGTAAATAAGAAGTAAAAACAAATTTCTTAATACAAGTTCATTTTAAACATTTCATGTTTGATAGTCTTTAGAGGACCTTCTAGATAACCATTAAATTACTAATTCCATTCTAAAAAAATACGAAACAGGAGCACTGAAGTGTAAGGTACTTCAATGAAAGTCATTAATGACAAAATAAGACAAAATTCCATATTTTTTTTATTCTGTGAAAGCAGTTAGTTAAATAAATTAGGCTGAGTTAATTTGGTGCTTCTTTTTCTTTAATTGGCTTTAAAACTCAAATTTATAAGCCTATTGAGAAAAGAAGACAAATTGCTTCTAGTAGACAGAATATAAGGAAAATTGGTGAACATAAACTAGCCGAAATAAATTATATTGCAAATTGTTTTGGAAAAAAAATAGCCCACTTAGGGAAGATAAGCTCGCTATTATTAGCTAAGATGGTCCTTTAATGGGTCTGTTATGTATAGTAACTATTACACAACCAACTAGTTAGACAGGTCAGCTTGGATTTGTTCCTATTGAACATACAATTAAAAGTTACCATAAACTTTAAGGAATTACAATAATAATGTATTAATGACTGCCCTAAAAATATGTTTAAAATATTTGACTGTCTGCCAAAATTGTTTACCATCCTTTATACTAAAGAGTTGTACGTGGAGTTTAAGAACTAAAAACAGCCTTTGTTTAATGCTCACCTGGCCTGTTACACAATTACTGTATACATAGTATGTAATCGGAATCCAGGGTAAGATAACAGCTTGCTGTTCCACCAACACAATCAGAGAAAAGAGTCACCTTCAGGTCTCACAGGGCTTCTTGGCCATGGTCAACACCTGGGTACTCAGGACCATGGGCATCCAACAGGCTATAAATCAGAGCACAGAACAAAAAATCATCAGTATATTATTCAATGCCAACTCTTCTGACTGTCTGTGGCATCCTTGGATTTGCTTCCTTGCTGTCTAAACCTCTAATTATCTACTAGATTCATTCATTCTTCCATACATTCATTTATTCTTTCATAAAAATATATCGAGTACTCACCTTGTGCAGGATCTCTGGACAGTGTGTGGGGGATACAAAATGAGGAAAATGAGCGATGTCCCTGCCTTGTGGACTTTATAGTTTATTTGGGGAAATAGGCATCATGCAAAGACTCAAATATATATAATTCTAAACTTACCAAGTATTATAAGAGGAAAATATATACAATGATGAAGATATCTGATGAGGAATGAAAGAGATTTTTTTTCCTTGTATTATTGCATTCTCTTTCTTAACTCCTCTGAGTGTTATTTACTTTCCTGCTCAGAAACTTTTCATATATTGCCCGTTCCCAAAGCCTTATTTCTCAAACATCTTCATGGTTCCAGGTATGTCGGTTCTGACCACTTACCTGGCATTGGGACATGCTATGAGAGTAATTGTCTTCCACAATGTTTACAAGTAACAGCGACATTGCTCAGATATATCTGAATGTTTTTAAATATTTATATATGCCTTTTAATTATGTGTATATTTTCAGCTTGTTCAATTTCTTGGAGTAATGACACTGTATGCTTATTATCTATTTTGTAAATATAGAGAAGAGAAACTTTTGGTCAGTGAACGGACTTAAAGGGAGCTTTTCTTACAAATGCTGAAGCTCTAATAGAGTTGTACAAAAGTTGTGGGGAAAATGAACTTTGAGTTAACACTCCTTTCTGTGAGAATTTGTGGCTGGAGCTAGATTGGAAAGAAAAGGAAGAATAGTTTTAAAAATCCTGTAGTTATCCTGAGAGATAATAATAAAGTTATCTTGTAAGAGATACTCAATTACTATGCACTAAAAGTGGCCCAGCACTTACACTACCACAATTCTAAGCCAAGATAAGGTTCAATCATGCCAGGATGATATTTAAAGCATCAGAAACTATAAAACCAATGTCCCCTATTTAAAACTTGAGCCTGAGTGGTTTCACGTATGGAGCAAATTCAGTATAAATATTAATTTGACAACTGTCAGTTCCACATATTCAGAGCTGGTGTTACATAAACCGTCAACCCACAGTCAGGCTGAAGAGGGGGTGGATATCCTCTAGGGAACCCATCTTATCAGTCTGCCCCACATTGCTTTTTTAAAAGTAAGGGAGCTGACACAGTCAAGGGCAAAGTAAGGAGAGCTGCAGATTTTATAGATCCTTTCCGCTTAGGATTTTACTGCTTAAGGACAGATGCATCCTTGGCTTTAAGATTTCCCCCTTTCCCTAGAACAAATTCTCCCTCCCCTAACACCAGGGAATGGTTTTACTAATGAGGACAAAGATCGATAGCAAGTTCTAATTCAGAACACAAAGACTTCTCCCAGAAAAGAATATGATATTATTTCCAGGTAACAGGGCTTTTCCTAACTTTTTGAACATTTTAGACCCGCAATTTCACCCCAAGGGGGAGCAGAAAAGGTAGAGAACAACAGAGTAGCCCTTAACCAACAAGGACTGAGGCCATGCCTCTACCCTCAAAAGCCACAGGTTCATGGAGCTCTTGCCACGCCTGCCTCTGCCTCACCTGTCTGGCCCACTTGACCCTACGCCAGTGCAAGTCTTTCAGATCAAACCACCTGCGTAAGTTCCTCGCTAGGATCTTGATCTAGGCCAGCTGAGGCTTCCCAGCCCCAGGCAAGGGGCTAGGTCAACTCTTTAGCCAAGATGAGGTGCCCTGGCCAGTCCAATGCCCCCTCAGAGACTCATGCTCGTTCCCACCTACCAGAAGCTGTCTAAACCACGGGCATGGTAGCCAGTTCTTAGCTTTGAAAACCATAAACACACGCACAGCCAATGCTTTCCGCAGAGCCTTACCCTGAGCACACAACTCCACTTTATATTCAGTTGGATCAGCTCAAAACTTTCTTGAAAAGAGCTCCAAATATATATTTTGTGCCTGTTCTGCTTTCTGCCAAGGTTATTTTTCAGCAGCATCTTACTGTACTGCATTGTTTTTACTTTTTTTTTTTTTTGACCAACTGCTGGTGAAAGTTTTCTACCTCAACCCCACAGAAATGCCACTTGTTTAGATAATCCCTACGAGTATTAATAACCTACATAACATCCTATCTAACAAAGTTGTGCTGCAATAGCATCATTTCTTTGCCAAAAGAGTTTTGAGACTGTCCCCTTGGTCACCACTTGTTGGTTAATATTAATTGTGGTTTGGAGATGACAGTGATAAAAAATGTGGCATATTTAGCAGATATAGCTTACTAAACTATATAGAGATTGGAAAGTACTATACTATCCAGTCTAAAGTGTTACTTCTCTGTACGAGTGGCTATTTGCAAAGCTGATTTACAGCGTGGCGAATAAGAAAATGGGATGATGTACTGCAGCAGGGATGCAGCAAGAATTGCCATGCGGGCCCTGTTCTCCAACACCACCCACCATAAATCCTCACAAGATAAAGTGTATACCACAGTAAGCAGTGAACCATTTTCTTTATATTCCTCCCATTCTGCCAGAACTCTGAAATTAAAATAGGAGAGACTGAACAGCAGCCACTATTTTGAAAATCAGAATAGACAGCACCAGACGAAGAGCAGACCTGTGACTGGTTCTAACTCTGTCTGAGCGTATGTGACCTTGGGCAAGACTAAATCTCAATATCCTCAGCTTCTTGCTACTTGTTTTGTTTTTTAAGGTACAACAAATATCTTCTCCGATAATGTGAGGATAATATGAAATGATATATAATTGTCATGTGTTACTAAAAATAAGATAGACATCTGTGTGATAAAATTACATTATTTTTTAATTTTTATACTTTTTAGATGAAATTCACGTAACAAAGTTTGCCATTTTACAGTGAACAATTCATTGAGGACACTCACAATGTCATGTGATAAATAAAGAATACATATGAAATAATATCATAAATGAAATACAGCCGTTGCACATATCTGGATACTAGATATGCACAGGGAAAGTTTGATGCTATTTTAGTTCTTGATATTATGAGCTCCTCATTTACATGAGAATTTTGATAATTGTGGGTAGTTCAGGGAACTTACTATCCTTTTCATTTACTTTCAAGAAGGGAAATAATTTTTAAGTTATGTCTTCAATTGGCAGTATTGACAGGGATTTAAAAACTAGTAATTTGAAAATAAGCCTGAAACCAGACATATACAAGACAATGGAAATGCATAGCAATCTGATGGTATGGTTAGTTATCCCTCAGATGTCCCTGAGATGAACTTGACATAAGGAGCAACCAAAGGACATTTTCTTAACCGAAACTTGTGAATTGGTTGTAACATAGAAGCCATTAATATCAAAGGTGTTTATGAATTTTGATGCTTATTTATATTTTTATTATCACAGAGCTATAAATAATCATATATATTGGGGGAGACTTTGTTTTTTTAAAAATCCCTAGGCAATAGCAGCATGATATCATCAGTCTTAATGCAACATTTCAAACAAATCTCTAAAAAATTTCAGAATTTTTGCAACTAAAAAGAAATTCTGAATAGAACAATACAGTAAAAAGTACAATCAATGAAATTAAAAATTACTGCATGCTTTCTTCAAGATCAGGAGGCTTGACATGTAAAAAGCATATTTTAGAAGTAAACTATTTGGGAAAGCCCATAATATAATCATTTGACAAATGTTAAATGCTAGGTGTCAGGGATATATTAGTTAAAAAGATAGATCGAGTTCCTACTTTTCTAGATCTTATACCAGCCAAAGATAGCCATATTAAACAGGTAATTACAAGAGTTAAATAAATAATTGCAAGAGTACCTAAGTTATGAAACCAAATGGTTGAAATACATATAGGATCACTACAAAGAAAATGAAGTTTTAACTGGATGAAGAGAGTTAATAATAGGGACTATGAGTCACTGGAGATTCCTTTTTTTTAATCTCAAAATATTAAGGGGGTACAAGTGTTTAAGATGAGAATTATACCGTTAGGGGAAAATAAAGATCTGCATCGGTGAGTAAGTGAAACTGGCCAGTGGATGCAGAGGCCTTTTCAATTCAGGCAACATTTGAGGGTCTCTTTTCAGCAAGACTTGTCAGAGTCACAAGCATAGTGAAAGAGAATCTGTTGCCATTTGTGCTCAGATTTGTTAGTATGAATTCCTGAAACTTAGTGATTACAAGCAGAGCAGAGCAATCACTTAGAGGCTGAGCCTCTAAGTACAGTCAGTATTCTTTAGTTCAGCACAATTTTCTGAAATTGATAAACTCAATGCAATTGTATCCTTTAATGCAGAAACAGATTACTTTTTTCCTAATAGTAAGTTAAACACAATTTTTATATTTTAATTAACATATAGAAGGTCAAATAAAAATTCAGTGAATTTTAAAGATACAAGAAGAAATTTCAGAGAAACTGCATTCCCAGACAACTCCCCAAATACATACATATAAACAATTTCTAGTGGGGACATAATTTATTCTCCTCTGACTTTAGAGAAACTGGACTCAGAAGTTTTGGGAAGCATTTTTTAGTTTATATACTAGTTTTGTAATAAGTGGTTTTTTTGGCCTTAAACAAGTTACTTAATCTTTTTGAGTCTCAGTATCCTCATTTATAAAATAGAGTTAATAAAGCCTCCTTCACAGAGTTCTGACATTCCAACTGTGACAGCAAATCCTTGCATAACGGAGTAGGAACCAAATAAAAGTTTCCTAGGCTCTTTTTTCTGTACCTCTCTCCTTCCGACTTTACTAAAACCAAATAAGAAAAAGGAAAAGAAAAGAGAAAAGAGTAAAAAAACTTGCCTTTCTTTCTAACAAAGCCAGAGCCAGAATAGGAGACGGCTTCCAGGCACAAGGAGAATTCACATTTTATCTGTAAGTGGTGAGGTTGGGGGTTGGGTAGAGAATCTCTGCCTCTAGTTCAGTGACAAATACAAAGTAGGTGCTTAATAAATATTGAATTAATTGAACGTAATGAAAAGAATGCCTAAACTGAATACCTAAATTGAATAAATAAATGAATGAGTCAGTGACATCCATCTCAAAGGGTCTTTGCACCTCTATACAAATACTTTTTTTGACTGCTATTTCCTTTTAGGTCAGTGGTTTTCAATACTGGCTTCATAATAGAATTGCATGGGTAACTTTTAAAATCCCTATGCCCAGGACAATTGCATCAGAATTTGTGGGATCATCACTATTTTTTAATGTTCCCCAGGTGATTCCAATGTACTATAAGGCTGCTCACACAGAGGCTCATCTCTTCTAGTCTGTGTTCCACCTCATATATATTTACTTGATGACAAACATCACCATTCCCTCTTATCCCCTCTTTTAGTGCCCTTGAGGTAATAATTAGTTAATTACTCTATTTTGTCCTAGTTTACTAACAGATGAGAATTAAATAATGCAGCCCTTACTGTACCGTGTTCCATTTGGTAACTAAGTCAAACATGGAATCATTTGTATGTAATGGCGGAAACTTTAGATAGATTTGAAATGAATTACAGTTCTCACTGAGCAATAGAATGATCTGGAAGGTAAAGCACCCTGTCTCACTCTATCTCTATCTAACTAGCTAAGAAACCCAGCCCCATACCAATTGAATCAGAATCTCTGAAGTTGAGACCCAGGCATCAGAATTCTTTTTAGACCTAGGAATACTTTCCGTAAGGTAGGAATTGTTCATATTCCTCTGCGTAGGAGGCTGCTGCCTTAACCTTCAAAGGTATTGGCTCCAGTGGTCAGCAGAGAAGGCAAAGCAGATTAATACGACCCTCATTTAAATATAATCTCACTGGTTCTTTTTGAAATATGCAGCCCTCAATCCAATACTACTATTCCCAAAGCAAGGTAAAATCAGCATCTTGCCTGTGCCCTCTTTGCTCTGTAGGACACAAGTGTAACCTATACAAAATACACCCTTTTTAATCCCAAATTTTCATGTAATTGCACATTTTTGGAACCTGATATTCTGATAGAGTCCATCATTGGGGCTTTTACTGCATTTATAATTAAGCCTATTTTTGTTAAATATCAATCTTTCTGTTCTTCTAAAAGCATAAGGCTAGAAAAATACTAATTTACACGAAAGTGTAAATGTGGTCATATATTAGACATCTTATTTTTTCTTTTGTAGTCTGTTATCACTTGTTTGTTTTT
>RJWJ010034364.1:0-17304 GCA_004363605.1 Indri indri | reverse complement strand
GTCCCCACCCCTGTTTTACCTACACAGTGAATCAGAAGTCAAACGTCCCCTTCGGTATTTGTAATTTGACATTGCTATCTAGCGTTTTGTTTCTGTTAGCAACGTTCCTTGATGTCACACTTGGCCCTTTGGGGGATTCCCTCCCACTGTGGGTCAGCTGCTGCCACCTGGCCAATAGCAGGCAATACGCGGGATCTCCTGCCCACCCTGTGACTACAGCCTTCTTAATGAAATTCTGCAACTGGCTGAATAATTACAGACACACGGGCTTGAGGACGTCTACAAAATTTTAGACATTTTTGCAAAAGGGGAAAAAATAGTCTTGTAAACACTGACTCAGATTTCCACGAACTTTATCCTACTCTTGGAGGAAAAAAAAAAAAATCTCCTTGGCTGCAGAATCGAATAAGATTGGTTTGCAATACCAAGGACGTGAATAAAGATGGATTGAGGTGGAAAAATTCTGTCTCACCAGTAAAACAGTGACATCTGCCAGAGGTCATTACAGCTACTTTTAACTGTGAACACTCACCAGCTAAACTACTCACTTGCCACAACCAAATAACCTCTCTCAAAGTAAATCCAATACATCTGTAAATATGTGTAGATAGAAAAAACAAAAAAAATCCTGAAACATTACTTTTAGTTGTTGGGTAAATCGAGGTGATAATTATAAAGGACATTCAAATAATCATGGGCCTTGGTGAAATGACTGTAGGGGCCAGAATGGTGCAACAAGATGTTACTTACGAGTTTTTTTTTTAAGACCCAGATATCTCAGATATTAATCATGAGAATAAAGACTGTTGAATATGAAAATAAAGCCAAGCAATAATGTGCCAAAAAGAGGCAGTTATACCAGCAAATGCATCTGTCCTGGGCACACCATTATATAATCATGGTTTGCTCTACAAAGACTGACTGTAACCCACAGGATAAAATAAACGAAGGCATAATTTCTGCTTTCTTCCTGGAAAAACTTGTTTAGGATTTCCATAAAGAGATACAGCACTAACGAGCATTAGTAGGGATACAACGAACACTTCTGTTTTCATGCTAACCAAGACAGAAGAGGAGCTACAAAAAGTCTTGCTGGCTTAAAACTCAAGACAGCTCCAACCAGAAATTTTGATGAAATGAAGGGGCTAAAACTTGTGTTATTACTCTTCCTGGACAGTAGCATGTAGGAAAGTAATTCAATTAACTCTGCCCAGAGGATTACCAGCCTTAGCTATGAAACATGGGATCCCATAGGAAAAATTACTAAAACGTGAGTACTTGTATCAAAAGGGGACTCAAATAATGCCTTACAGAAAATGATGTTCCCAATGGGCATTTCTAAATACTAATCCTTCATCGAGTATCTTTCTGGGTTCAAGCTCGAAATTAATTTGCTGAAAAATAGTAGGAATAAAAATCACGTATCTTACACTTTAGAAAAAGACAGTCATGATCAACCAGCATGGTGATAATTATGATGAGATACCCTAGTGATTCAAGGGTGTTAGGGAGAATTAAATGGGAGAGAAATGCTAACTTCATTCTTGATCGCTTAAATATGAAGATATCATCCATTTATTTCTGGGGTGAAAATTATAGCTTGCTTTTTGACATTGCTGCTAGTATTACTCTTTGTTACTTTAAAAATCAAATGGTCTGTTCTTTAGAAAAGCCTCTAAGCAACTAAACAATTTTTTTTCCAATTCATGTCATTGCTTTTCATAACATGTAAAGGCTGTGTGTAGAGCAAACTATACTGAATGAGTTACAAGGGGCTTACCCATGTTAATCAGTATCCTTAAAAATTTTAGTTTAGATTCGTTAATATTTATTTTAGACCTCATCTTTGAGTAAATTATTGTATGTAATGTTTTCCATCATGTCTTAAAATTATGCTGGTAAATCAGAAGATTGCAGTATTATAGTCATACTCTGCAACCCCTAGAGGAGAGGAGAGACTTATTCTTGTTTTAAGGGCATCTGGAGATACTTTTAATTGAGGTTGAAAAAGGCCAATGCAGCCTGAAAACTCAAGAAAAATATATACTAGCAATTACTAAAATCTAAATGTATTTATCTCTGCTGTACTAATGTGTGAATAATATATTGTGCATAATACTGTAGCTGGTCGTGGTGTGTTAATACATCCTTACATGTGTACAGTCCATAATGATTGGTTTTCTATTTTTGTGTAGAAAAAAAAAAATAACTTGCTGTATCCCATTTAAAGGCCAATTTCTGTCATCAGGTAGGCACATGTACGAAAGTGAATAAAGCCAACAAAAGTGTGCGTGTGTATTCAGTAATGGAATTTGTCCTTTCATTTTTGCAGGGCAAAAAAGGGCTGTTTTGGTTTAGTTTTGGTTTGGTTTGGTTTTTTATCATCTCTGAGTAGATAGCATAATTATCACAAAGGCTGAATTTAGTCATCAGGACATTGGCATGTTACTAAATATGACACGCCTGATTAATCACACCGTTGGTTACAGGTAAGGTCAGTTCTTTGACCACTGGAATGATTTTCATTCCTCACACATCCTCTCTGTGTTAAGTGTGTGACTAGGGTGTACATACCATGGGTGTGATTGTGTACATACCTTGTATGAATTATCTCAATCCTCAAAGCAGTTTCAGGAAAGCAGGAAATAGTAATAGCTGTTCAAAAGCCTCAAAAGGGCTAATCAATATGTATTTTCCTTTTCTACACAGAAAAAATGTATACATAGCATAACTGTAAATAGCTTATCCACATATATATGCACACACAAATGCATTTTATTCATACTGGTTATTCAAATAAATCACAAATCAAAACAACCAAATTGAAAGCTACATCTTTCCATGACTGTTCTGTTTTACAAATATTAGCATTGGGTCAGATGCTCCCCATCCAATGGTGTTACTCCCCGGTAGCAGATCTCATGCTCAGAAAAGCCCAGCTGCCCTGGGCTACAGAAATCTAGGTAGCATCTCTAATGAAGCACAGACTGGTACCCAAGCAGCTTCAAAGTATTAATGCTGTTCTTTAAGCATCTAACTTTATATCTGGAAATGGCAAACACTGGTGAAAAACAATTGTGTTCTAGAGACTCCATTTGGACATTTATTAATATGTTCATTTGCACAAATGGATAAAAGCCCTACTTTTTGGGTTTTTTTTTTTTTGGAGATGTATCTCTAGATTTCAAAAGAGTATATAATCACTCAAAGTGGAAAATTATTGCAGGCATTCTTCTCTTGAAATCAGCAAAACAATGCTTATTGACACCAAAAAGAAGTCAAAGATTAAAATTTTTAAAAATTACTGATGATGTTGGTAGGATAATAGGACATTAGCAGTTGAGAGATCCTTAAGATGAACTCAAATAAGAAATTAGTATTATTGATAACAGGTTACACACATGGACTTGCTAACAAGGTTAGAGTCATTAGCTGGCAAGTGTCAACACTGGACAAGATTTGCCAGTTTATCACAATTCCAAACAGTGAATTGATATTCAAATTCCTGTCATTTCTTGTCAAAAGAAATGTTCTCTTGGGGATCAAAAAGTCTGATCGGGTTCCTGAAACCTAACATGATTTGAAACTGATTCCTTGACACTAAAAACGGTGTTGGCTAGGTATTGGGTTGAAGATGTGAATGGAAATACCAGAATCACCTCTTGATAGAGAATTCCATTTGGGAGAGTACAAATATAACTACTTCTCAACAGAAGGTTGAGAATAACATTTAAATACATATTCATGCTTTAGACAATGAATGTGCTGTCTTTATGTCTTAGATAAAGATAAAAGGTTAACCAACTATAAGAACACCACAATTACCACTACAGCTGGCAGTATTTAACTACTAAAATCATACAGGTTTGTAAGTGCAGCATACCTGATATCTTGATGTTTGTCAGTATTTACTGTTGCTTAAAAGATAAATTTATGTAGTTATTTTGGAAGATGTGTATTAATTTAAATGACACCCAGAAAAATTACAACTGTCAATATGAGAATCATTTATGTGTATAAATACTCAGCTGAGAAAAACCAAAAGTATAGTGCAAAATTAAATCGCTAAAGAAACAGTAATATTCAAAATGGAAAGCCCATTTATGAATGTATCAATATTAGAATCTAAAGTTACATCTTTTCATAATGTCTATATGCAAAGGTCATAAAATTATTTATTTAAGAAAGTTCCCATCCCCCAGATATTGACCAATAAAATTTCATTTCCTAGAAAAAAAGATGAAATGTTACAACTTATACAAGGATAAAGATTTGGGAATTACATATACTTCCACCTTCATTTTGAATGGATGTTAAAAATACTGAAATTCAATTGATGACTTAGTTTCACCCTTAAAACATTTAGAATATGATTATTTTTTGCATCTCACTTTCCATAATAAACATAATATAGAATAAAATTTACTCTGTTTTGGTCGATGTCGTTGTTGCCATTGCTGCTATTGTTGAAATTGTTCCTTTAGCCCTGGATGTGCGGAATCATTTGATTTTCAATGTGACACATTCCTGCCAGAAATCTGCACTGGAACCGAAAGTTGAAAGAGCCTTTTTTCTCTAATTAAAATAGAATTCCCATAGAATCACCAATGCCATAGAATCACTAATTTCCATAGAATCACTAATGGCCACCAGAAACGTTGTTTTCCTGTACTTGGTGGCAGAACAGGGTGTGTGTGTTTGTGCTCTCTGGTTTGGGGAGAGCGAGGATTTCTCAGCATGCTTAGCATTTGTGGGAACACAGGCAAGGGTGGGGAAACGAGATGGGGGTGGAGTTACAGGGCACTCAGATCGCCTCATGTCCAAGCTCAGCTGCTTCTTGCCCATCTCCTTCCAGGCACCCACTGTGTAGTTCCAGCCTCTGTACCTACTCCTGAGTAAGTAAATTAGGATCCTACAGTCTGGATTCCTAGAAGGAGAGAGAAAACCCAGCCGTGTCCTCCAGTCTGGCTTAACCATTAATAAAACTGACAGTATAATGTGATCCATTTTTGTCTCCTAGAATCTGTCTTCAATTCATAAAGAAACTAGAAAGAAGGAGAAGTACAAGATTTATGAACCCAAAATCTCAAAAAATGATTGCGTGAATTTTCCATAAACTTTTCACTATGGAAAGTTTCAAAATTTCCAAGAGTTATCCTTTCCCTCCAACTGCTGTGTGTCTATAAATGCATACGATTTCAACCTAAGATGGCACCCTGGGGCTGCCATTATCTAACTCTTGTATACTTAAACGTTCATTCATGGCAAAATTAAACCTCATTTCCAGGAGATAAATGCCGTTCATGGAGAAGTTGTATCATGCAACAGTCCTCAGGGGCTGAGATAGTTTGTCTTATGCCTGTAGCTGTTTATGCCTCCTCAAATGGTGGAAGGGGTGAGGAATCGCGCTCTCTCTCTCTCTCTTTTTGAGACAAAGTCTCACTCTCTCACTCTGTCACTCTGGGTGGGGTGCAGTGGCATCATTATAGCTCCCTGAAACCTCAAACTCCTGGGCTTAAGCAATCCTCCTGCCTCAGCCTTCCAAGTAGCTGGGATTATAGGCGCAGGCCACCATGCCCAGCTAATTTTTCTATTTTTTGGTGGAGACAGGGTCTCTCTCATGCTTAGGCTGGTCTCAAGCTCCTGGCCTTAAATAATCCTCCTGCGTCAGTCTCCCAATGTGCTAGGATACAGGCTTCTTTTATAAGGGCACTAATCCCATTCATGAGGGCTCCGTAACTATGAACTAATTAACCAAACTAATTAACCGCCTTCCAAATCACCTCTTCCAAATACTATCACCTTAGGAGTTAAACTTTTTTTTTCTTCCTGACAGCTACCTCTGAAGAGGGAGTTAACATTTCTACATGAATTTTGGGGGGGATACAAACATTCAGACCACAGCACACACATTCTTAATGAACTTACAAATGCCAACATTATTTAATTTTCTTCTCCACCATTCTAGACAATCAGCGAGCTAATTTATTGAGTTCTAAAAATGTTTAGGCCCTCATAACTATGTTCTACAGCTGGTTTTTCTAAATATATCACAGAGGACTAACATAGTTGAAATTCAAATTGTCGGGATAGAAGCTGAAAGTGCTTGCAGAGATTTCTGGTGGGAGCATTGGCATCTCAGGAATGATATTTCCCTACACCTTTTTTTAGTCCCACTTGACACCTCTCAATCAAATTGCACAAGAGCCTTGGCCTACCATTAAAAATAATGCTAATAAGCAGAATGTCATTGCCAAAGATATCATAGGTGTTTAAAAGCAAGACAAGATTTTCTTAAAGAGCTTGAAAGTATTTGCTTGTTAGCTATGTTCTTTTAGCCCAAAGTCAAAACAAAAATAATGGTTATTGTCAAACATTTTGCTGGGTACTTCCAGGTATGTCTCAACTTTGGGAGATATTGTATCTAAATGCACACTGGGTTTCAATTTTTTTTCCAATAGCAGACACTTTATACATATAAACTGGATGATCAAAGAAATATAGTGGTAAATACCCAGGCTTGGAATCAAAAGACTGTGAATTCAGGCCAGGCACGGTGGCTCACGCCTGTAATCCCAGCACTCTGGGAGGCCAAGGCGGGTGGATTGTTTGAGCTCAGGAGTTCGAGATCGGCCTGAGCAAGAGTGAGACCCCGTTTCTACCAAAAATAGAAAGAAATTAATTGGACAGCTAAAAATATATAGAAAAAATAAGCCAGGCATGGTGGCGCATGCCTGTAATCCCAGCTACTCGGGAGGCTGAGGCAGAAGGATCACTTGAGCCCAGGGGTTTGAGGTTGCTGTGAGCTAGGCTGACGCCATGGTACTCTAGCCCGGGCAAAAAGAGTGAGACTCTGTCTCAAAGAAAAAGACTGTGAATCCAAATCTTAGCTTTGAATCAAACAAGCTAAATCTCTTAGCTGAGTCATTTAATTTTTTTGATGCTCAATGCATTCATCTCAGCACACTGAGGATAACAATACATACTTTGCAAATTTGAAGCAAAATAAACGTTAGTTCCTTCTCTTACACCTCCGAGTTTTGCTTTCTCCTTTGCTTGAACTCGATCACTCTATTGTAAAAAGGCTGGAATTTTGCCATTTTTTCCTATTTAATAAACTTTTTATAAATCTAGATAAACACTAAGAATGATTTAAGTATGACTATGAGATACATAAAACGTACCTTTAAAAGTATTTTCCTTTGTCGTTTAAAGCATGAGGACAATGCATTTAAACATTTAAAATTATCAGACTTTTCAAAATTAGAAAACTACTTAGATGAGTTTAACTTTGTCACATCAAATCTGATTTTTTTAGATATAAAGTTAAATACTAATAAAAAATTACCAATTCCAAAAAGGAGGAAAAAGGAAAACAAAATTGGTAAATTCAACTACATTAAAATTTAGAACTTAGATGTAATAAAAGATTCCATATGCAAATTAAAAGAGAAGTCATATAAATGACAAAATATTAGAATCTAGAAAATAGGAAGAACACCTACAAATCAGTTTTAAAAGGTGAGCAATGCAATAGAGAGATTAGTCAAACTGTATCAGCAAGCATCATAAATGTAGGAAAATACACTTGGTCAACTTCACTCACAAATCTCTAATCCCCACAGCTGAATGTTCCTGGGGGAGACCTTCCAGATTCACGGGGGCTGAACTAGGAGCTTTATGTCCAAGAGTTAGAAGAGAGAACTTCACCTGCACTGAGAGATCTGCAAGTTGGAGAGCCCTGGTGACATGAATGCGTGAAGCTGTAGGGGCAGATTCTCCAAAGAATCCATAGGAAGCCCATGGCAGCAAGTTAGATGTAAACACCTCCCACAGCCAGAGAGTGTGACACTCAGCGAAGTAGAACTTTCCATAGCTCTTTGTTCCTCTTCCTCCCTGGTAGAATCTCTAGGGATGGAAAGAGAAAAAAAATCAAAATCACAACTCCCTTCCCCATGTAGGGTCTATAGAGCTGGTCAGAGGAAAACCCTGAATTGTAAACAAGTATACATTATTATTATTTACATGATCATTACATGAGACTGGGCATTTTTAATTTGAATTCAGACTACATTTGCAATTACGAATGACCTGTGACTGAATTGAGGGGGGTCCCCAAAACTGAAATAGATGTTGTCACTAATGATGACCCTGCCGTGACTAAGCTATTAGACCTGCTGAGGCCCTGAAGGCATGTGCATTTGCAGCTGCTGCTAATCTAGAGGCCTCAAAGTTACCCAGGTTTTAGAGGTCAGTGACATCAGATCCTCCACAGGTTGTGGTAGGAAAGAACTCTGCAATTTACCTGGGCCCACTGTGGTAGGCAGAACTCTAAGACGGACCCCAAGAGTCCCAGCCCCTGGTGTCACACACACCTTTTCCCAGTTATTCAACAGCTGGATGTAATTCAGTTTCCAAATCGTTTGACTTTAAAAATGGGAGATTATCTGGGTGGGCCTGACATAATCACACAAGCCCTTTAAAAGACAGAGTTTTCTCCAGCTGGCCTGGAAGAAACCAAACATCCTTGCTGTGAACTGCTAACAGAGGCCACGTTTGCAGAAATTGCAGACAACCTCTGGGATGCTAGACACTACTTGAATAAAACCTAATGGTTTTCTCCTTCTGACCCAATTTATTCTCCTATTGACCATTACAAAGTTTGATTAACTCAGGCTACTAGAGAATAATTTGATGTTGTTAATAAAGCAACAACTCTCCCTGAATCAGGGTCAGAATATTAATAAGGGAACAATTACTTCTAGAAAATAAATGAGGCTCACTCAAGTGTATTTCCTTTAAATAATGCACATACTGGCAGGAAGGAAAAAAAAACAGGTTAAGTTATCAAAATATTCATTCATACTCTATGAAAATCTCATATTCACATTAACAATTAATTTTATGCCAAGACTGCAAAAAAAAAAAAATAGAATACTTACTGAAGCTATATAAAATTACTTGCCCTTTTCTTAGGAAAAGAAAAAAGATATTAGTTAATCTGTGCAATTGTACAATTCTAATTTGTACAATTGCACGAATTAACTAAAATTTATTTATTGTCTCATAGCACATAGGACTGTAGCAAATGAGATTGCTTTCTACCCTCACTGGTGTTTTAATAATTAATTATTAAGTTAAATTTTTATGAACTTTATAAATGCAACTCATAAAATATATGAACAAACCTTGAGCATATTTTAGAATAATTAATAAAATTATTGGAAGGTGTAAATTTTTAATTATATCATCAGCCTCCTCTACGAAAGAAACAAGACTCAATGTAACTTCCTTTTTCCCTTGAAGGTGAAATGCTCATTTAGAGATACTAATCCTGATAACATTGGCCCAATGTATGGACAGAGACATTAAAGCAATTATGAATTTATAAATGATGCAATCATTTCATTTCCAGATTTTTAATTTATTTTCAGTGGCGGTTTAGTGCCACAAAACAGGAGCCATCAACACGTCTGACATGGATGAAGAAGGAAAGCTCGATTGTGGTAACCACTTCACAGTGTATATACATACATCAAAACATCACATTGTGCACCTTAAATATATATCATTTTTGGCAATAATACCTCAATAAAGCTGGGAAGAAAACTTTTAAAATTTTTTTAAAAAGAAGGAAAGGAAGTCACAAACACAATGTCTTAATACCTCCTCTTCGGGAAAAATATTAAGAAATAAGCACTGACACAGATGACTTGGCAGATTAAATTCTCAATTTTTAAAAAAGTTGGAACAGATCGTATCTCCTGCTGAGAACTTTCCAGGGCATAATAACCAGCTCGGCCTATAATTAGGAGAATTTTTCTACACTAGGTCAAATGTCAACCAGAATCTGGATCCTAGAACCCGAAATAGATTCAAACAAAATGAAATCAGTAGAACCTTTCTTTCACTCGATAGACATAGATTAAGCACCTACACCAAACACATGTTCGACATGCAGCTCTTGCCCTCCAGAGACTCCCAGATATGCAAGCCACTGAACACAGCAACATGAGAAGGGCCACAACAGAGCTTTATCAGTCACTGTAGGAGCCCAGAAGATGAATCCCGAACCCCTGCCTATACAGGTCAATTAAGAAGGTAAAGGATGGAAATAGGAAAACACAACGCACAGAATGTCTGAGTGTATATATGCACTCCTGCGTGTTCATAGTCTTGTATTATCATGTCACAAATGATTTGTCAAGAGATATATAATACCACCACATGGGTAAATTTCAACTGATGTACTTTTTTTTAAGTCATACCATTGGTATGATGCATAGTTCTAAGTGAGGGGATAGTAACAAGAGAAATCATTGGGTGAAGGAAAACAGAAATGAAAAATAGTGTATGTTATGTAAAATATGTATATATAAAAACTATGAGATGATATGATATATGATATGAAGAGATGAACATCCTCAACAAGAATGAATAAGACATTATGCCACTCACTAAAAATTCTCTAACATGTCCTTTCAAGTTCTCGAGAGACACCAGTTATTTCTCCAATCTTGTCTGACATGGTCAAAATTTTGCACAGTTCTGTTTCATACTGCTTATCTTGTGTTGAACACATATCTTAGTCATGGAAGCAGGCAACGTTGCTGAGGCCTGAGTTTTCCTTTTCAGTCTCTGCTTGACCCTTGGGATATTGGAGTCTTCGAAACCAAAATTGTCTCAGTTTAATTTGAAAGGGCCAGAGAGGAACAAGCCTCTTTTCACTATTTGACTATTCAATCTAGAATATATGTGCTGCCGAAGCAAGCACTTAATCTATAGATTTCAGAGGGGTTCTGCCGTATAACATGAATAGGATTAATATCTAAGTCCTCTGAGCCCACATGCTACCTATAGTCTAAGCTGGCACTTTAAAAATGCTGGCGTTTGTAACTATCAACATGACCCCTTGATGCCTCCTATACCTGGCACACGTCTCCTATACTCCTCCAGGAGAGAGAAGCAGACATTGCATCCTCTTTATGAACTAGCATTAGAAATCATATCACATTCCTTCTGAGACACTCCATTAGTCAAGGCAGTCACAAGCCCTGCCCAAATTCAAGGCAAGATAGTATAAATCCCACCGAGAGGCATATCAGTCACCTTGTGAGAAAAGCATGTGAGACGGAATAACTACACTGATGTAGCCGTCTTTAGAATAGATTATCTACACTCTGCCACACCCTTCCTCCAAGGAAAGCAGGGCCCAGTCCTTAGAAATGTAATGGCCTTTCTCTCCTGGGTCAATGCTAGAAAAAATACTTTTATTCACCCTCTTACAAGAATAAACAATATTTCTTCTAAAAAAAAATGAAAATTGTATATTATATCCAGCTGAGGGTATATAAACTTGTTTCTGCCAAATGAATCCACCAATGGGAATCTTGAAACCAAAGACTAAGAATTGTCAGAGTTAGGTGATAGATTGTGGACTTGGCTTTCTGATTAGGTTATGTTACAATTTGGAACCAAAGACTGACTTTACCCAGCGGTAGTATCAGTAATTAGTAACTTTACATCAGTCCTGAAAATATGGCAAGAAATGAATAATATTTAAATTAAGAATGCACTATGTGAGACTTCGTGATAAGCTGCCTGCTTGGCAGTTTATTGGAAGGTAAGTCTCTTGAATTTACTTCCCTGTTGGAATAGAAAAATGTTTTGGATAATTTGGCAAAAAGAAACATCAACTACTAAATTTAAATAAAAGGAGAAAAGGAAACAGCAACTAATCGAAATCATTTATGCCACATCATTATCTAAAGCCCACTTGGTGAGAATGGCATAACATTCCATTTTTTTATTTTTAAATATAAAGTTAATTGACAGAGAGTTACAGACTATGTACTTTAATAAATCATCAAAAATCACTAATAAAATAATCATTTGAATAATAAGGGCCTCCTTGTTTGACATCCCTCATATTATTGATGGGAGGAAGGAGAGTTCCCTCATACATTTCTTAAGTCTCTTAAATACTTTAAATTTTCCACCTATGTTTTTCCTCCCTTTCAAGAAACTGTATTCTTTTCTCTCTTGCAAGAAACTTTTAGTTAAGCAACCATAACTTCAATCAAGACTTTGTCTAAATCATATTGAATTCTGAACAGACACATTCCAAAAAGAGAGGTTGATCAGACTTGACAGCAGGGAAGCAAAAAGAAAATCTGTGTGGATGGATCCTCAGTTCTGTGCCCTGCATGAAAAATGTGGCTACATTTCTACCAAGCTCCTCTCTGGAATTTGAGACCTCAATAAATGCCTTTTCCCTCTTCACAGAACGGGGAAGATTCTCTTTGCGAAAGAGAGGGAACTGCCCTACCCCAAGCACTGGAACCCAGAGTTAGCCTTGACCTGGCAGTGAAACCCAAGGAATGAAACCACCGATTGCCTGAGGAAAACCGAGCTGTGACTGCCCTCTGCTGGAAAGGCTTGGATGGCCTGCCTCTCTGAGACTTCACTCCCAGAGGCCTTCACTCTCCCTCCTGGCCAGCTAAGCCCATGCATGCTCTCTAAGCTAGTTGCTACAGCCTGCACTCCGCCTGCTCCAGCTTGCTGCCTTGCTGGGTCTTCTTTTCCTTAGGTGTGTACTGTGGCTTCTTAAGTAGTGGTGAGTAAGCCTTAGATCTTTGCTTTCCCCGATAATTAACCAAGATGGCATCCTGCCACAAGCCTGAGACAGCTCTCTCTCCACCACTTCCACCCAAAATACCCAACATATTTCATCTTTGGACCTGGGTGGGTAAAATGGACCACAAGCATAGCCAACTGCTATGCAATCCACTAATTGCTCTGAGTTATCTTCTTTAATACATAACTATCGCAGAATGTAATGGAAAGGATCTGTGACCTACCAGGGTCATTGCGTGAATGGCGATGTATGCGCCAAGTAAAATAACCTATTTCTAAAGAGTTTAATTATGATTATATAATTATGTTACTTTTGTCCTAGATTAATACATTTGGGAAAGTAAAATTATTTACATAAGTCAAAAATCTTGAGCTGTTATCTCTCTGGATTCGAATGACTTTACATTATCATTTAAGCCAAAATTTATCTATCACCCTTGTCTATATAACTATCAGCTACCTCCTTAATCATATCTCCCATAGTTACTTCTGAGAATCCCTGAAAAGTTACTCAAATGCCCACAAACCAGGGAAATTATATTCTTCTCCTCCTGTCTTTTAGATGCTGCCTGCTGTCTGAAAATCCATCCAAGAAAGTAAATATCATCACCCCGTCTGCGGGTACCTTCTAGGGATGTCTGCCAAGCCATGAAGTTATCTCCCTGACTTTACAATGCTGCAAGACCCTTGATCTAATGAACCCTATAGTTTTACTGCACTTAAGCTAAGCTCAGTTCAGCACAGACAGAAGAATAATGGCTTCTCTACATAAAGCTTAGACAAAGCCCATGGACCTTGGCCAAACTGAGAGCTAGGAGAGAATCCATGTGCTCTCAGCTTCTAATGGTCCCTGCTGCCCGAAACCCAACCTGTCTTTATTCTCTGGAGAGAAAGGGGAAAAATCTCTCTCTTCTCCAGATCCTGTTCTCCTACACTCATTGCTATTAATTCACTGACAGATCAGCTCTCTTGGTTAACTGATTTACTCAGTGGAGTTAATGGAAGAAAACATAATAAAAGAAAGTCTTGGTGGTGATCAAATTTGAGAACCCTGAGCTGGGTTAAGCTTAAGCCCCCTTCTAGGACTTTCTTTCTTGATGGTACAACTTCCAGCATCAAGGCTGGGCACCATGGCTCACACCTGTAATCCTAGCACTCTAGGAGACCGAGGCGGGAGGATCACTTGAGCTCAGGAGTTCAAGACCAGCCTGAGCAAGAGTGAAACTCCATCTCTACTAAAAATAGAAAAAATTAGCTGGGCAACTAAAAATGGAAAAAATTAGCCAGGCATGGTGGTGCTCGACTGTAGTCCCAGCTATTAGGAGGCTGAGGCAGGAGGATCACTTGAGCCCAGGAGTTTGAGGTTGCTGTGAGCTAGGCTGATGTCACGGCACTCACTCTAGCCCAGGCAAGAGAGCAAGATTATGTCTCAAAAAAAAAAAAACAAAACAACAACAAAACACTTCTGGTATCAACTTGCCCTCACCAGGAATGTGGACGTTTTCTTTAACTAGCTTTGCTGGAATACTTCCTTCCTATCAGCATTCCTACTACGACCACTTCCCACCAACCCAGTATTTGTTCTCAATTCTTTCCTCGCTTGTCTCATCTAAGCATTATATACCTTATCTACAAAGTACAATCTTTATTGTCTAAACTGTTTTTTATTTTTCCTAATCTCAGATGTCATGAAAGAGCAACTTAAGAATTTGATATTGATAAGGCTCTTTATATATTATAGAAAGATAAAGATATCTACAATGTATTGAGTGCTTTAGAGATATCATCTCATTTTATGTCATACTGAGATAAATGCATCTCTATCCCTATTTGGAAGACTTTAAAAATGGATTAATTCATTCTTAGCCAACAAAATGACAGAGTGCGTATTCAACACCAAATTCATCTCCTACATTTCTGCTCAGAGAAAGTTGAGAACAAGGAAGGAAACAAAAAGAGGCCTCTGCAACCAAAATAAATGTCACAAAGTCCATGTGCCGAAGCTCATTAACTCATCCCCGAGGGAATCCCTCAGGCTTTTAATCAGAGCCTATTCAGTCTAATCCTCATCACAATTCTAGATTATCTCTTTTCTAAATCCATGCCAGATAGGAAACAGCATGTGGAAAGCAGTGAGAAGAATAAAAGATGTAATTAACAGATTCAGGGTAAGGAGGAAACATGAAAGCTGCAAAAATTAGTCTCACAAACTGAAGAAAAAAAAATCTCCTCAGGATAGGACTACTTAGAGGCAAATAGTTCTATATCCTAATATTAGATTAGTGTAATAATTGATGTTCATAAATTCTGGTGATATCTTTTTGTCACCCTTATACCCCACTTATAATAACTCCATTAAATCTTCCAAAAGATAAGAATCTGCAACTACCTGTTCTCATTTGTAATCTTTTTTTTTCTTAGAGATAACTTTCTGCTTTAAGTATAATAGTGCCATTGTTGGAAAACAATTGTTTCTGCCCAACATGAAAACTGAATTTAAGAGGGCATTCAGTCTTTGTTGAAGACTATATACAGTATAAATCCATTCTTAAAGCTAGAAAAGAATCAAAACAAAACAATGTATTATTTAGGGGTACATGATAAAAGTAATTTTTTAAATCAAGGGAATAATGATCTTAAAATTTGACGCTGTGCTTCCATCCAGGAGGTGAAAGGCAGATGGAATGAGCAAATAACCCAATTTGAAAATGGACAAAGGATTTGACTAGACATTTAAGCAAAGAACCTATACCAATAGGCACACGACAAGATATTCAATGTCATTATTCATTAGGGAAGTACAAAATCAAAACCAGAATGAGACACCTCTTTATAACAGCTCAGATGGGTATAATAAAAAAGACAAATGATAACAGGTGTGGCCAAAGATGTGGAGAAGCTGGAATCTCATACATTGCCGGTGAGAATATACAATAGTACAGCCACTTTGGACAGCAGCTTGTCAGTTTCTTTAAAAAGTTAAACATAGACTTAACACATGATCTAGCAATTCCACTCTTAAGTGTCTACACAAAAACATATGTCTGCACCAAAACTTGTACACAAATATTCGTAGTAGTGTTATTGACAATGGTCAAAAACTGGAACTAACTCAAATGTCCATCAACTGATAAACGAAATGCTAGCATAGCCACAGAATGGATAACTATTCAGCAATGAAAACGAATGAAGTACTGATATATGCTCCAACAGGGATGAACCTCAAAAACATTATGCTCAGTGAAAGAAGGCAGACAGAAGAGAACACCTCTCGAATGATTCTATTTATATGACATGCCCTAGAAAGGCGAATACTGTAGATAGTCAGAAAGTAGATTAGTGGTTGCCCAGGTTTGGAGGTCAGAATGGGGAGTGACTGCGAATGTGCACAACGTTTCTTTTTAGAAAAATGGAAATGTTCTAAAACTAGATTTGGTGAGTGCCCAACTCCGTAAATACAATAAAATTCATTGCATTGTGCAGTTAAAATGGGAGCGCTTTATGGTTATGTCAATTATATCTCAATAAAACTGTTTTTTTAAGCATAACGGATTTCAACTTTTTCCTCTTTAACATTTTAATCACCTACCCACGTACTCAAAGTCCTTATGAAATATTTCTTAATTGAGGCAACACGTAACTATGCCGTTCATCTCCTTCTAGTTTGCATAACTGTCAGGTGGAAAGGAGAGGCTTAATTACCCACAAATTACTTTCATTATCATTCCTACCAATTTAAACAACCACAGTGTGCTTATGAGTAATGTCACTAAAAATGTGCTAGTCCCATCAGCAGCAGGAAATAGCATCGTTGTCCATCACGACATGGGCATTTCTAGTTTGCAGCCCTGCCTCTGCCTTGGGTCAGGCGAGAATATGTCCACAGTTTTTACCTTAAAGTCAAAGAAAGGAAGTTGACAGTAGCTGTTTTATTCAAAACATCAATCAAAAAAACAAATGCTGTATGAGCTCACTTATATGTGGAACCCTGAAAAGGCAAAACTCATAGAAACAGAGAGTAGAATGGTGATTGCCAGGGGTGAGGCAGTTGGGGAAATGCAGAGATGTTGGTCAAAAGATACAAACTTTCAGTTACAAGAGGAGTAAGTTCTGGGATCTAAATCTAACGTACTGTGTAGTGACCATGAGTAAGTTCTGGGATATAAATCTAACGTACTGTGTAGTGACTATGAGTAAGTTCTGGGATCTAAATCTAACGTACTGCGTAGTGACTATGATTAATAATACCGCGTGTTTTACTTGAAATTTTCTGAGAGATCTTAAATGTTCTCACCACAAAAGAAAGGTAAAAAAAATTTATTTTAATCTGTCAACTTTTCCTGATTCACCTTTAAATATAGATAGATAGATAGATAGTCCATCAAGAGTGCGATACGGAAAAGCAGATGAACACAACTAAATAACATTAAACCCTGTAAGAACAAAGAAGAGTAACTGGAAGACGTATTTGCTATTCCTCTGTGAAAGCACTCATTTGATTCCTAACATAGAACTTGGCCAGGTTCAAGATTTTCTGTCTTTTATATTTCCCCAGAGACTCAGGTGAATGTTTCTGACATAGTTGCTTTTAATGGAGACATAGTTGTTTTTAAATTTATGTCTAGGATATTATTGCTCTATGGGGCTTATGGGTGTTTGTTTTTTTTT
>RJWJ010034363.1:0-17291 GCA_004363605.1 Indri indri | reverse complement strand
ATACCATGCATCTTCTCAGATCACAGTGGAATAAAAACTGAAATCAGCCCCAACAGAAACTCTCATCTGTACACAAAGTCATGGAAATGAAACAATTTCTGCTGAACAATTCCTTCACAAATGAGGAAGTAAAGATGGAAATCAAAAGATTCTTTGAACTAAATGACAAAGGTGAGACAATTTATCAAAATCTATGGGACACAGCCAAAGCGGGCCTGAGAGGAACGTTTATTTCCATAAATTCCTATATCTAAAAGTCAAAAAGATCACATATAGACAACCTAATGAATCGACTCAAAGAACTGGAGAAAGAAGAACAGGCCAACCCCAAACCCAGCAGAAAAAGGGAAATTAATAAGATCAAATCAGAGCTAAATGAAATTGACAACAGGGAAACTATACGGAAGATCAATAAAACAAAAAGTTGGTTCTTTGAAAAAATAAACAAAATTGACATGCCTTTGGCTAAACTAATGAAAAACAGAAAAGAAAAATCCCTAATAAGCCCCATCAGGAACGAAACAGGGGAAGTTACAACTGATGCTGTGGAGATTCAATATATAATTTATGAATATTACAAAAACCTTTATGCACACAAACTGGAAAATGTGGAGAAAATGGACAAATTTTTAGAAACACAGCCTCCCTAGGCTCAACCAGGAAGAAATAGAATTCCAGAACAGACCAATATCAAGGACTGAAATTAAAATACCGATATAAAACATTCCAAAAAAGAAAAGTCCCAGACCAGATGGTTTCACACCCGAATTTTACCACACTTACAAAGAAGAATGGGTGCCTATCCTGCAGAAATTATTCCACAGCATCAAGAAGGATGGATTCTTCCCCAACACAATTTATGAAGCCAACATAAGCCTGATACCAAAACCAGGAAAGGACGCAACCAAAAAGGAAAACTACAGACCAATAACCCTTACGAATATAGATGCAAAAATTCTATTCTCAACAAAATTTCAGCTAACCGAATTCAGGTGCTTATTAAGAAAATAATCCATCATGACCAAGTGGGCTTCATTCCAGAGATGCAGGGATGGTTCAACGTACGCAAATCTATAAACGTAATTCACCACCTAAACAGAAGCAAAAACAAAAACCATGTGATTCTCTCAATAGACGCAGAAAAAGCATTTGAAAAAATTCAATGCCCTTTTATGTTAAGAATGCTTAACAAAATAGGCATAGGTGGAGCTTACGTAAAAACGATACAAGGCATTTATGACAAACCCGCAGCCAACATCATACTTAATGGAGAAAAATTGAAAGTATTCCCAATCAGAACTGGAACCAGACAAGGTTGCCCACTATCTCCACTTCTATTCAACATAGTGCTGGAAGTCCTGGCCACAGCAATCAGGCAAGAGAGTGGAATTAAAGGTATATGAATGGGAACAGAAGACATCAAACTCACACTATTTGCTGTGACATGATATTATATCTAGAAAACCCCATGGATTCAACCAAGAGGCTCCTGGAATTGATAAATGAATTCAGTAAAGTCTCAGGATATAAAATCAATACACACAAATCAGAGGCTTTCATATAAGCCAATAGCAGTCATACCGAGAACCAAACCAAAGACTCAATTCCCTTCACAATAGCAACAAAGAAAATAAAGTATCTAGGAATGTATTTAACTAAGGAGGTAAAGGACCTCTACAGGGAGAACTATGAAACATTGAGGAAGGAAATAGCAGAGGACATAAACAAGTGGAAAACCATACCATGCTCGTGGATCGGCATTAAGATGTCTATACTACCCAAAGTGATCCACAGATTCAATACAATCCTTATTAAAATACCAACATCATTCTTCACAGAGGTAGAAAAATTAATTTTATGCTTTGTATGGAACCAGAGAAAAGCCCGCATAGCAAAAATAATTCTAGGCAATAAAAACGAAATGGGAGGCATCAACTTACCAGACTTCAAACTGTATTATAAGACTGTACTAATCAAAGTAGCTTGGTACTGGCACAAAAATAGAGCCACTGACCAGTGGAACAGAACTGAGAACCCAGATATAAAACCATCCTCATATAGCCACCTAATCTTTGACAAAGCAGACAAAAACATACACTGGGGAAAAAATCCTTATTCAATAAATGGTGCTGGGAAAACAGGATAGCCACATATAGAAGACTGAACCAGGATCCACACCTTTCACCTCTCACAAAAATCAACTCACACTGGGTAACAGATTTAAACCTAAGGAGTGAAACTATTAGAATTCTAGAGGAAGATGTTGGAAATAGTCTTCTAGACATTGGCCTAGGCAAAGAATTTATGAAGAAGACCCCAAAGGCAATCACAGCAACAACCAAAATAAATAAATGTGACCTGATCAAATTAAAAAGCTTCTGCACAGCCAAAGAGACTGTCACAAGAGCAAATAGACAACGTACAGAATGGGAGAAAATTTTTACATGCTACAAATCTGATAAAGGACCGATAACCAGAATCTTCTTAGAACTCAGAAAAATCAACAAGAAAAAATCAAATGACCCTATCAAAAAGTGGGAAAAGGACATGAACAGAAACTTTCAAAAGAAGACAGAATAATGGCCAAAAATCATATGAAAAAATGCTCAACATCTCTAATCGTCAGGGAAATGCAAATCAATACCACAATGAGATATCACTTATCTCCAGTGAGACTGGCCTTTATCAAAAAGTCTCAAAACAATAAATGTTGGCATGGATGAAGAGAGATAAGAACACTCATACACTGCTGGTGGGACTGCAAACTAGTGCAACCTCTGTGGAAAGCAATATGGAGATACCTTAAAGAGATACAATTAGAAGTACCATTCGATCCAGCAATCCCATTACGTGGTATCTACCCAAAAGAATAAATGATACTCTATAAGAAAGACACCTGCACCTGAATGTTTATACCAGCACAACTCACAATTGCAAAGATGTGGAAACAACCCAAGTGTCTATCAATACATGAGTGGATTAATAAAATGTGGTATATGTATACCATGGAGTACTATTCAGCTTTAAGAAACAATGGTGATATAGCATCTCTTGTATACTCCTGGATAGAGTTGGAACGCATTCTACTAAGTGAAGCATCCCAAGAATGAAAAAACAAGCACCACGTGTGCTCACCATCAAATTGGTATTAACTGATCAACACATAAGTGTACATATAAGAATAACATCTATTGGATGTCAGGCAGGGGGGAGGGGGAGGGGGGAGGGGGAGAATGGGACGAGTATTTGCATACACAAAGAGTACAATGCGCACCATCCGATAGATGGGCACACTTGAAACTCGGACTTGGGGGGAGTGGGGAGGCAAAGCAACATACATAACTTAAACATCTGTACCTCCATAATATGCTGAAATAAAACAAAACAAAACAAAATAATAATAATTATACATCCATCATTTCCCATAGTTATCATTTTTTTTGCATGGCGAGAACACTTAAGACATACTATCTTAGCAAATTTTAAATATTTTACTCAACACATTATTATTAACTATAGTCATATTCTACATTAGGTCCCCAGAACTTATACATTTTATAAATGAAAATTTGTACTCTTTGACCAATAGTTCCCCATTTTCTCCACCCTATGTCAGCCCCAGGCAACCATCATTCCACTCTGCTTCTAAGTTTGACTTTTTTAGATTCCACGTATAAATAAAATCATGCAATATTTGTCTTTTTCTGTCTGACTTATTTCACTTAGTGTAATGTCCTCTAGGTTTGTTCATGTTGTCACAAATGGCAACTTTTTCTTTTTTGTGGCCAAATAATATTTTATTTTATATATATATATACACATGTGCACACCAGATTTTTTTATCCATTCATATGTTGACAGACATTTACATTTTTTCCATATCTTGGCTATTGTAAATATGTAAAAATTTCTAAAGCTTAAAAATGGTATGTTGTCATCCATAGCAAAATATCTATCCTACCATCATCTTTTATTTGATACATTGTTTTCTGTCTTACAAGAGTAAATGTCTGCCCAATATCTGAGTAATTGTGCGCAAATTCCAAAATGAAAAATTTTGACTAATATGGTTTAATGTATTTGAGGAAAGTCAAACTAATTTCAATTCCTTTATAAATACTTATAATTTAAATGGAGGCAGAAGGCTCTGGATCCAATTTATCATCAGAGGTAACATTTATGGCACCTACAGATACAATAAGTGAACTTACAAATTGATTTACCTTTCTATGACATGAGTCTAAGTTCAGTCCTTAACTGTACCTGTATTATGTGTCTCATTTAACAATAAAGTACGTTCTCTCTCTCTCTTTCCCTTTTCCCTTATATTTTATGTAATGAATGACAACTGACCCATTCAGTTATCCCCTCATTCCCAGCTTAGTGGACAGCATAATTCATCGTGTATAAGGTAGTAAAACAAGATGATACAGTCAGATTACTGAAAATGTCAAAGTGAGAGAATATAAAATTTCATTAGGTACTGGCAAGTAGCCTTCTATTTATGAATCAAAGGTCTCAATTCCCACTAGAAGTAGTAAAGGCACCCATTACCACATTCTGTTCAAGCAAAGGTGTGGGTTCTGCACAAAATCCCAAAATCAAGTATGCTCTGCAACCCCATGCTTTGGAAGCTAACTTTTCTCTAAATTTTTATTGTAATTTAAGTGTTGAAGTACATATGTTGCATATGATATTTTCTATTATCTCAACATAGCCTAATTCAATTTATATAACAATTCCTTTATGTTGACTCTGAGTGAATTAGCATGTTGGGACTACTTACTTCCACTATGTTATTTATTTAAGAGGTAAATAAATATATTAGGTTTTTAAAATTAGTGTTGTCTTTTGTAAGATGAGAAAAAAGGCCTACTTCATTGCATTGTTACAAGCATACACATCAACTTCTCCCCATTCAAGCTGGCAACAGGATTACAGCTTCATTACCTCAGGGACATACACTGTTTGGGGGGAGTGAGGAAAGCAGCAAGATTTGTAAGAACTGAGAATGGAGAAAAGGGAAAAGAGGGGTCTACATAGAGATTGAGCCCATCCTTCAAAGTGAGGTATCAGAAGGATGGAAAAACATGTACCACATGTACTTGCCATCAAATTGGTACTAATTGATCAACAATAAGGTGCACATATGGTAGTAATACTCACTGGGTGCTGGTCAGGTACAGGGAGTAGGGGGTTGGGGGGTAGAGGCAGTAGGGGTGTAAACCCACAGCTAATGGAAACAGGGCACACTGTATGGGGGAAGGACATGCTTGTAGCCCTGGCTTAAGTGTGGCAAATGCATTTCATGTAACCAAAATATTTGTAACCCCATAAAATCCAGAATTAGAAAAAAAAAAAGAGAGAAAGAAAAGCTTTCTTCCAACCAAACAATAAAATGATAGATCCCTGGGCTGCGGATGAAGTGAGAGAGATCTGTGAATCTTGGATCAACCCCAGGGGGTTGTAATATCCTGAGAAGAAAGGTTATGTGGTATATCTTGGGGGAAAACCCCCTACACATCACGGGTATCAGCATTCCAAAAGATTTCTGTGTCCTCATTAACACAGAATGTGGGAGAGAAAAAACCATGTGATTAATGACAAAGGATGCTCCAACAGTTACGTGTGGGACAGGCCAAAGCCACTCCCTAGTCCCCAAACCCTGACGATGTATAAGCTCCCAGAATTTAGATTCAATTCTAGAAAAATAAGGAGGAAGTATACAAATGACCATCTTAGAATTCAGTGCCATTTCAACTGAATGGAGACTCAGAAGCAACACATGCTTGCGTGTAGAAACCAAAGATATATCATGCTTCTTGTGCACCTGATATTGTGGACATAGATTCAAACTTGCTCTAAGTGTCTAGAACAGTGCTTAGCATCTAGTCAGTCCAAAATAAATATTAACTATTATTATTTTTTGTTAAAATTAGAAAATAAAAGGAGCTATACTACTCTGACAGGAAAAACCCCAAAGTTCTCAGATTCATATTAATATATAAGAGAATATGGAAGATTTACACTCCAAATGAATACATGATTTTTTTTACTATTAAATAAAGTTTCAATATTCTGAAAGTTATCTACAGAAACCAGTATGTCTACATAGGGTACACTGGCAACCTAATCTCTGCCACATGTTTCCCAGTCTTGAGTAATTCTAAAGTCATACTATTCCTGCTGAGCTTGCTGCATTGCCTCCTGTTTAAATGGAAATTCCAAATTCAAAATTATCCTTCATCTAATCCTGGGAGACAAATAGAACATGAATGGATGAATTGATGGAAACTGAATAAAATCTAAGTTTTTTTCGTAGTAATATACCAATGTTGGGCTCTTAGTTTTGACAAATATAGCACAATTATATAATCTGAAACTTGGTGGGTGTGGGTTATACAGAAATTCTCTGTAGTTGCAAGTTTTCTGTGAATTAAAAATTAATACAAAATAAAAGTTTATTTTTTACAATGATAAATTGTTTCATGCAAAGACCTTTTTTAATTGAAGTAGCTCGGGAAAAAAATACCAGGTTGAGCCTGACATAGACTCCATTGAACTAATATTGAGAGCATTCTACTGGTGTTTTCTCAGTCCTCTTTTTTATTTAGTTTAAAAATGAATTTTGCAAATGTATAGAGTTAGCAAATATGTATTGTACACCTACTATGTACAGTGGCATGGAGTATACATTAATGAGTTAAGTACAGATCATTTTCTAGCAAGAGATACACATAGGTACATAAATATGATTTAATAAAAGAGTTATGTTTTTTCAAGAGGGGTTTAAAGTGTTACTAGAATTTATAGGAGAGAAAATGTATTTTCAAATATTGAATCAAGCAAAGTTTTAAGGAGGAAGTGTCATTCGAATTAGAACTTGAGTGATCACTTGTTTGGGGACAAGTATTGATTAGGAAACAACATAAAAAAAGAATATACTACATAAAGTCAATAGGGTAGACAGAATTTAGGGGACATAAAAATTATGGTGACAAATAAAGACAGAAAGATAACTTGCTAACATTTTGCAGAGCACATTAAAGACCAGGTTGTGTTATACTCAGTTTTGCAGGGTTTTTACATGGGAAGTAATATCAAGATACTAACTTCAAAATATTGCATTTTTCTAGAAAACATGTCTTTTTTTAATACAGAATCAGAGAAGGTTCTGATAACTTCTTATTTAGTAGATGAATTAGAGCCCACCAGGAAACAGATCCCGGAGAACAGAGCAAGCTAACAGCTTGGAGAGTTTAGTGTAAAAGCAGTTAGGTCATCAAAAGGAAATGTTTATATATGCCAAGCGGTGACATGGGAAATCCATTATTTCCAAGGACAGAAAATTATAGATACAGGACAACAGAGTGGAGAACGTGGAAGCCAGGAAAAGGAATATTTTATAGAAAAACACATGGCCAGGATAAGGAGTCCAAGCTATATGTACTCATATTTAGGACAGAAATCCAAATTTGCAAAGAAAGAGGATTAATAGGAGCAGTATTTAGCCATTGTCTAGAAAGGATAAAGCAGAAAGTTAATTATGATAATCACAGTCCCGTCCAAATCCACCAACAGCCCCATTCACCACCTGCCAATATTAAAGAAGCCTCTAATATGCCTCCCTATGTAAGACATTCATGATTTAGCAGGAGACACTTATGCTATTGAAAAGGCTCTTAGAAGAAAGAGAAAGCATTGGCCAAGGAAAGATGTTCAACAGGAATTTATACTTGGAACTCTCAGTACCAAGGAGAAGAACTGAGCCTTGGGCTGAGAAATGTTGGATGGTACCAATATGAAAACCAAAGCCCCAAGGATGACCAGTAATAGACATCTTAAGTGTAGCTAAAAGAAACCACATAGGGATGCCTGTGTGCATGAGAAAGTATACTAGAGGAAAGGGATTAGGTGCCCTGCTTTCTCTACTTCTGTTAATCTCCCAAACTTGAACAACCTAAACATTCCACTAGGTACATGCCACCAATGTTAAATGCTCCTTATTCATCTAATGATTAATGGTTCAAATGGAAAGGCCATCATAAATCCCCGAACTCTAATAAGTCTGGTTCTGAGTCATATTAAACCTCAAATCCCATGACCAATGGAGATGGCCACAGTTGCAGGAGGTACTGCTTCTGGAACAGTAACCAATACAGAGATAGGGTATTGGGGATATCACAGATATACTTACTAATGCCAAGTTATTCATGTGACGTCAAGTCCTTAAACAAGGTAGAACACAAGTTTTCCAAATTGTAGAATACTTTTTTATTTTATCAGACTATTTTTCAAGTCTAATATGACATAACAACGATGCATTGAGAGACTAACATAGAAAATACAATATGTAATCACATATTTAGAATAATGGACCATATCAGTGATATTTCCATACCTTGGAACAGAATCACTCAGATGTGTAAGACTTTACAGGTAAAGTCTGTGCTCATAAAGTTGACTGAGCTCAGATCTGCTGATCCTGTAAGGGAGGACAAGGGAACCAAGAAACATTAACTGGAAATGATGTACCCAATAACATGCTTGCTATTTTATGTAAATTAATTTATCCTGAGAAAACAGAAGCAAAATAATATATACCTTACATCATGTATGTGGATGTTAGCATTCTTTAATTTACATTATCTTTTAAAGGGGTCTAGATGAATAAATAAGCTTATTGGCAAGTAGTATTTATTTTTGAACAATAATGTTTTCTAGAACTAAAGTCACATGAATTAATAGGAACTTTGATGATGATGAGAGAAACTACATTTTAAATGGATAGATTATAAGAATGTAAAATATACATTAGTTTTCCTAGCAGAATGTGATTCAATTGCTTCTTTAAAAATTACCTGTTATCTTCCTATAAATTGAATGTTCTCTCAAGACATTTTGATACACTCAATTCTCCAGTCTCTTTGAGCATTCTATATCCATTTCTAGATTAGGCGTTTACCATCTTCAAACCATTTATTCTGTCATCATTAAACGTGGAATTAACAGAGCTTTTGGTTATTTATCTTTAATAATGTTTGAACTGATAATTTATAGTAAAATACAGCTTAATATTTATGGACAAGTTAACAAATTAGAAAGAATGACAAGACAAAGTTGAGGTGATTAACACTTCTACCTTAATTTTCTAGAAATGAACAAAATAACAAATCATTTTGACAAAGATGTAAATAACATAAATCATTTTGGTGGAATCTAAAAATATAGAACTAATATAAATTTGATTTTTCTTAGAAATACTAAAAAGCTAGTTGTTATTTTCCCAAATGGGCTAAAGGAAAAAAATAGTGTCTTTTTTTCTTTAATATAGCAATGGAGACTTACTTGGAGTATATACTTTTCTAAGCTCTATTTTTTTGGCAGACTCTTAGAGATCCTGAAAAATCTCTGAAGGCCTTTTAGGGTTATCCTATTAGGTAAAGTTCTTTCTGAGAAGTAGTCAGAGAAAAAGTTCCTTGATTTAGAGAAAAAAATAGATTCTTTCATTATGATGCCATTCAAAATTAACACATAATGCAATTAAAAATAAAACATTTAAGAAGTCAAAAAAGTAATAATATATTAGTCCTTTGTTTTTCATACTAAAGGATATTAGGTTGGTGCAAAAATAATTGCAGTTTTAGCATTGTTGAAATTTGCCCTTTGATATCGGAATACACTCTTAAATAAATGTGGTTATGTTATACATCATTTTAATGTGTCTTTCTTACTTTATGGTTTTTTGCTAATGACTTATTACTTGCTGTTTATTTTATATTTATTTTGGACTATAGAAATGATGTTAGACAAAAAGCAAATTTGAGCTATTTTCTTTTTTGAGTTCAAAATGGGTCATAAAGCAGCAGAGACTACTCGCAACATCAACAATATATTTGGCCCAGAACTGCTAACAAACGTACAGTGCAGTGGTGTTTCAAGAAGTTTTGCAAAGGAGATGAGAGCCTTGAAGATGAGGAGCACAGTGGTCAGCCATCGGAAGTTGACAATGACCAATTCAGAGCAATGTTCAAAGCGGATGCTCTTACAACAACACGAGAAGTTGCAAAAGAACTCAACATCGATCATTCTATAGTCAAATGTTTATAGAACACAATTCACAATTACAAAGATGTGGAAACAACCCAAGTGCCCATCAAGACATGAATGGATTAATAAAATGTGATATATGTATACCATAGAGTACTACTCAGCCATAAAAAAGTGGTAAACTAATACCTCTTGTAGTAATCTGGATGGAGATGGAGACCATTCTTCTGAGTGAAGTAACACAAGAATGGAAAAACAAACACCACATATTCTCACTACTAAACTGGAATTAATCTATCAACACCTATGTGCACATATAGAAATAACATTCATTGGAAATCAAGCAGGTAAGGAGGAGAAAGAGATGGGTAAAATCACACCTAATGGATAAAATGCACACTATCTGGGGTATGGGCAAGATACAAAAGCAATTTATGTAACTAAATAAGCTGTACCCACATAATATTCTGAAATTTAAAAAAACAACAATAATAGACAAAAAAACAGTTGGTCATAAGTATATGGTTTTACTTCTGAGTTCTCTATTTTGTTCCACTGATCTATGTGTCTACTTTTATACCAGTACCATACTGTTTTAGTTACTATAGCCTTGCAGTATAATTTGAAGTCTGGTAATGTGATGCCTCCAGATTTGTTCTTTTGTTTAAGGTTGCTTTGAATATTCAGGATAATTTTTGGTTACATATGAATAAAAGTCTATATTATTTTTTCTAGATCCGTAAGAAATGACATTGGAATTTTGATGGGAATTGCATTCAATCTGCAAATCACTTTGGGCATCATAGACATTTTTAAAATGTTGATTCTTCCAAATCATGACCATGGAATATTTTTCCATCTGTGTTTCTATGATTTCTTTCATTAGTGTTTTGAGTTTCTCCTTGTAGAGATCTTTCACATCTGCATTAAGTATAGTCCTAGGTATTTCATTTTCTTTCTTGCTATCATAAATGGTATTGAGTTCTTAATTTGACTCTCGGCTTGACTATTATTAGTATATGGAAATTCTGTTGATTTGTGTCCATTAATTTTGTAACCTGAGACTTTACTGAATTTATTTATCAATTATAGTAGTGTTTTGGTGGAGTTTTTAGGGTTTTCTGGGTATAAGATCATATTGTCAATAAACAGGGATAGTTTGACCTCCTGTTTCCTGGTACGGATGCCCTTTATTTCTTTCTCTTGCCTAATTGCTCTAGCTAGGATGTCTAGTACTATGTTGAATAGAAGTGATGACGGTGAACATTCTTTTGTCTGGTTCTGGTTCTTAGGGGAAATGCTTTCAGTTTTTCCCCATCCAGTATGACATTGGCCATGGGTTTGTCATATATGGCTTTTATTATTTTGATTTATTTTCCTTCTATGCCTAGTTTGTTGAGGGTTTTTATCATGAAGGAATGCTGGATTTTATCAAATACCTTTTCTGCATCTATTTAGATGACCATACAGTGATTGTTTTCACTTCTTTTTATGTGGTGAGTCACATTTATTGATTTGCATATATTGAACCATCCTTGCATCCTGAGATGAATACCACTTTTTTTTTTTTTAATGTACTGTGGAATTTGGTTTGCTAATATTATGTTCACAATTTTTGCATCTATGTTCATGAGGGATATTGATCTGTAATTTTCTTTGTTAATTTCTTTTTTTATTGTGTCCTTTTCTGGCTTTGACGTCACGGTGATACTGTCTTCATAAAATGAGTTATGGAGGATTCCATCCTTTTCTATGTTATGAAACAGTTTCAGTAAAATGGGTGCCAATTTTTCTTTGTAGGTCTGGTAGAATTCAGCTGTGAATTCATCTTGTCTGGGGTTTTTTTTGTTAGAAGAGTTTTTTCTACTGTTTCAATCTCGTTACTCATTATTGTTCTGTTCAGGATTTATATTTCTTCCTGATTCAAGCTTGGGAAGCCAGGTATTTCCAAAAATTTATTCATTTCCTCTAGATTATCTAGTTTGGGAGTGTAGAGGTTTTCATAGTAGTCATGCATGATATTTTGTATTCCTCTAGTATCAGTTTTAATATCTACTTTTCATTTCTGATTAAGCTTATTTGGATTCTTTTCTATTTCTGGTTAATCTGTGTAGAGGTATTATAGATTTTGTTTATATTTTCAAAGAACAAACTTGGTTTCATTGATCCTTTTATTATTATTATTATTTTGGTTTCCTTTTAGTTGAGTTTTGATATGAGCTTTGTTTTTTCCTTTTTTTCTGCCAGCTATGTGTTTGGTTTGTTCTTCTTTTTCTAGTTCCTTGAAGTCTGACACTAGGTTGTTAATTTGTGAACTGTTTTTTTTTTTTTTTGATGTAAGCATTTAAGGCTATGAAATTTCCTCTTAATGCTGCCTTTGCTGTATCCCATAGATTTTGGATGCATGTGTCATGATTGTCCCTCAAGTTGCAAAAATCTTTTGATTTCCATCTTAATTTCATCATTGACCCAAGGATCATTCAGCACCAGGTTGTTTAATTTCCATGACTTTTTGTAGATTTTAGAGTTCCTCTTGGAGTTGATTTTTAGCTTTACTCTACTATGATCGAAAAAGATACATGGAATAATTTCAGTTTTTTTTTGAACTTGCTAAGACTTGTTTTGTGGGCTAACATATGATCTACCTTGGAAAATGTTCCATATGCTGATGAGAAGAATGTATATTCTGCAGTTTGGGGGTAGAATATTCTGCAGTTGTCTGTTAGGTCCATTTTTTCTAGTATCCTATTTAAGTCCAGTGTTTCTTTGCTGTTCTTCTGCCTTGATGATCTGCTCAGTTCTGTCAGTGGGGCATTGAAGTCCCCAGAAATTATGATGTTATTGTTTATTTCTTTGCTTAGGTCTAAATGAATCTGGAAACTCCTGTGTTAAGTGCATATATATTCCAGGATTATTGTTGCTGAATTTCTCCTTTTATCATTTTATAATGACCATCTTTGTCTTTTTTTCTTACCATTGTTGATTTAAGTTGATTTTATCCAATACGAGAATAGCCACTCCTGCTCACTTTTGGTTTCCATTCACAGAGAATAATTTTTCCATCCCTTTACCTTGAGTCTGTGAATATTCTTGTGAGTTAGATGGGTTTCTTGGAGACAGAAGATACTTGTGGTGTGTTTTTTCATCTATTCAGCCAGTCTTTATCTTTTAAATGGAGAATTAAGACTGTTTATATTCGATGTTAATATTGATGTGTGAGATACTGTTGTGTTCATCATGTTGAATGATACCTAGTTGCTTTGTGGTTTGACTGGTCTCTGCATATGTACGGCACAGCATCTGGGGTGTCTGTGTAAGATGGCATGAATCTGTGGTATGCAGACCATCCAGATCCAAAGGTGGCAGCTGCACTGGCTTTCATCCCACTCACCCATGGTATCCTGCTCTTCTCAGGGCCCCCAGCAGTGGCAGTGGCAGGGGTGCTTGTCACTTACTCACAGGGTCCATGCAAGTGCCAGGATTCCTGCTCCCTCCTCACCTGGAAAAGGGGAGGCAGCAGTCATAGATCTAATCCCTGGGCAAAAGTAGTATTCCAGGGTTGGTATGTTATAATGGTGCCAACTGCAGCACTGAGGGCTTGCAAGCCAGCCATCCCTTCTATCAAGAATATCCACACTCAATACTGGCGTCGACATTGAAGTTTTCTTTATGAAATGTAGTGCATGGTCTTAGAAAATAAGCATCTCAGTGGTACCTGTGAGAAACTGAGAATTAATGAATCTTCTCTCACTTTCTGGATATCTTACTAGCCTTCTGAGTTTTTATTACATATATAACCCTAGGTAGAAGGAGGGACCACTCCAAGTTTGAAATTCTTACCATATTGATAAGTATAATTGCACAGTCAGATTTAATTTGACTTATAAAAAAATAAACTAATCTGACATTTCTGAACTCAGATGTAGTGATTGAAAAATTCACACCTGACATATAAATGGAACAATTACCAGGATCATTAAAATCTTTACGTGTCAGATAATGACAACTTAGGGTAAAAACCCTAGAATTGTAGCTAACTGGTTTAAAAAAAAAGTACATCCCTGATGTGAGAGAGATCTAGTGCATAAAAGTGAATGTGAACTCTCAAAACTCACTGGTAACTTGATATCAGTAGACCATTATGAGTCTGAGTTTGCCAGAATATGTCAAAATGCTTTAAAACCTTTGAGAAGACATAGGGTTACAAGGGAAAAAAATTTCAGCAAGAAGGAAAGTATTAATGTTTCCTTGCAAGAATTTTTGTCAAGATTAATTTCTGTGCAATTTCCTATAAAGCGAGGAGTTTAAAAATGATCTTTCACTCTCCTGTTTCAGACTATGGATCTAAACAACTCGAATCATCTCCTAGGGGCACACAAAACTTAGTCTTGACTCATTCTAATGTAAAGATGGCCGTATTTCCCTAACTCTGGACTTACCACCAAATTTTGGATAATTGGTAGAAAAAGTCGTTTTGCCTATTTAAAAAAATGTGACTAAGTACCCCAAATAGATATGTGATTTAGGAATATAATGGCTAATGAAATAGAATAATGAATTGAATATTAAATGAGGCATACAACGGTATTGCTGCAGCAATGGTGATTCTCCTGGGCTAGGAAATGAATACATCTGACAGAATGTCTAATTTTCTCAGACTTTTTGGACATTCATATACTCACAGAGCTAATAATATTTTATTGGCTATGTCCAAAAGCTGAGTATATTGGAATAACTTCCTGGAATTTCTCCAAAGTAAGTAACTCTTCAGGTCAAAAATTTGACTCCACAGGTGTTGCTCATGGGAACTTCAGACTCAGAATTATGCCTCTAGTGAGTTAAGAGCAGTATGCATGCAGGCTAAGTTGAGTGGCATGCTCTGCTCCAAGCACAGACAGCAGACAGCACTACATCCCGCTCCTGACTTCTGTCCACTACTAAAGCTGTTTAAAAAAAAAAAAAACACACACACACACACAGAAGAGGAAAAAATAATTGATTGCCTCTGCAATGAGGGCAATCATACACAGATAGATCAATTTCAGAAGTACCAGACCAAGTCTTGCCAGCTGAGGTCTTATTATAACAGTTCAGTCCAAAGTCTTAACTACTTGTCAAGCTTTTGAGAGGCCAGGTCAGAGCACCTTTCTACATACCTCCTAAAACTTTGCTGCTTGCTGTGTCACACAGCAACGTGAGCACTGCTAGGAGAGTGTTAGAAATGCAGCAGATCTCGAAGAGTACTCAGCATGTATTGAAACAGAATCTGAATTCTAATAAAATCCCTGGTTTATTCATATGCACATTAAAATTTGAGAATCGATGCCTTAAATTCTGCCTTCCAGAGTAAGAGAACCTACACATCATTTGAAATATTAAAGTCCTTCAGCCATTTATGGATTTTACTGCCCAGTGTTCAAGGGACCTGAAGTAAGAGAACACACTATATAGCAGTCTGTTCAAATATAAAGACAATGCCAGCATTTGCCAGGGTAGCACTACTCTATGTTATGGAAATAGAGAAACTCAGAAATCTCAATGACTTAATGCAATAGAAGCTTTTGGTTTGGGATTTTTGTTTTCTCTCATACATCTTTTAAGTCCATATAGGTCAGGTGATCTTCCTGAATGTTATAGCTTTACCATCTGGGGACTCCAAGGTCATTGTGGCAAAAGAAAAAGGAAGATTGATTTGCATTCCCACTAGCAGTGTAAGAGTGTTCCTATCTCTCTACATCCTCGACAGCATTTGCTGCTTTGGGATTTTTTGATAAAGGCCAATCTCACTGGGGTTAGGTGATATCTCATTGTGGTTTTGATTTGCATTTCCCTAGTGATTAGAGAGGTTGAACTTTTTTTTATATGTTTGCTGGCAATTATTCTGTCTTCTCTGTGGAAAAGAATTTGGAGATGCCTCAAAGAGCTAAAAATAGAAATACCATTTGATCCAGCAATAACACTATTAGACATCTACCCAAAAGAACAAAAGACATTCTATAATAAAGACATCTGCACTTGAATGTTTATGGCAGCACAATTCACTATTGCAAGGATGTGGAAACAACTCTAGTGCCTGTCAATACATGAATGGATTTATAAAGTATCATATATGTATACTATGGAATACTACTCAATTATAAAAAACGATGGTGATCTGGCACCTCTTATATTTTCCTGGATAGAGCTTGAGCCCATCCTCCCAAGTGAGGTATCAAAAGAATGGAAGAATAGGCACCACATGTACTTGGCCATCAAACTGGCACTGACTGATCAACACTAAGGTGCTCACACAGTAGTAATATTCTTTGGGGGTTGTGGGGTTGAGGGGTTGGGGGTGGGTAAACTCACAACTAATGGATGCAGTGAGCATTGTATGGGGGAAGGGGCACCCCTCAAATCATGGTTTGGGTGTGGCAAAGTCATAACATGTAACCAAAATGCTTGCACCTCCATAATATCCTGAAATAAAAAAAAAAAAGAAAAGAAAATTGAAAGTGGGTCACCAGCTCTTCATTGCCTTAGACCAGAAATCACAAATATCACTCCCGTTTATGATTCACTGGCCAGAACTAGTTAAACAGTGAAGTGTGTGAATATTTAGCAAGCTCTGCTTCAATCTCCCTAAATGCTTTCATCATGATCATATTTTTTATTTTGTTCAAGTTTTCATATTTCTCCTATAGCAGCTCTGATTTATCAGAGGCCATCTGTTTGGGGAGTTCTGTTTATTATTTCTCTCACTGGCTAGTAGATCCCTATTGGATGGCCCGTTATTTTAATTTATCTGATTACTGGGGCTCAGGTCCAGCTTCTGGTGTAGCTTAACTAGGGAGCCTCCAATGAATTATGTAAGTACGAAGGCCCCTTTCTTACGAGCTGGCAGGTATAAGCCATCAAGATGACAATCTCCAGTTTTCACCAAGCAGAAAACTGTCAGTTTCTCCCAGCACCCCTGCCTCAGAAGACTGAACTCATATCATATTTTCAGCTTCTCCTTAGCTCTTCATGTACCATAAGGACTAGAAACACAAACACATTAATGTCAACCTGCCATCACCACCCCAGATAATTTGAGATCTCTGTAGGCCAGGCTATCTATGGAATCTTCCATGTTCCCATGCTCACTTCCAGGGTTCTTGAATGCTGTACCCCAGGCTCTTCTTTGCCAGAGCAAGTTCCTGAATGAGATTTTTCTATCAGGAATAAGACAGAGACTGACCTTACTTGCATTACCTCCTCAC
>RJWJ010034362.1:0-17304 GCA_004363605.1 Indri indri | reverse complement strand
GAGCATCACTTCGAGAATGGAGGGTGGGAGGCGGGGCGAGGGTGGTCATGTGTTTATGCCCCTGCTGAATTTCTCTCCAGCCCCTCTTCTTCTGGCCCGGCTCTGTGGCACATGAGGCCTAGAGGTGGCAACAGCTTCCCACTATTTTAAGTCGTTGGCTGCTTCTCTGTCCCTTGCTGGTCCATTCTTCTCTGTGCAGTGTCCCTTCAGCAAGCTCTCTTCAGTGAAACCTCTGCAAGGGGCAGTCTGCTCCATCCTGGGTCTCTGAGCCACACTCCAGCCCTCCCCCAAGTCTAGTCTCTAAGTCAGAACCCTGTGGGTCCCCGAGATCCCCCTTCTCCCCGTGGACCATCGTCTCCTGGGACTGTCCCCTCTTCCTTACTGCCAGGGTGTCTGCCTGGGCCAGCCCTTGGTACTGGACCCCTGCCCAGTGCTCTCCCCCTCCCCAGTCACTCTCCCTCTGAACATACATCTCTGCCCAGATGGCGTTTGACCAGCTAACCCTTCCGAGACCTCCCTCCCCATCTAAACCAGCGTCTCCCTGCTCAGTGCTAGTTTTCCCTCTTACTCTCTTTTGAAAAAATTTTTTTATTGTAAAATATGCGTAACATAAATGTTGCCATCTGAACCATTTTAAGCATACAGTTTAGTGTACACTTTGCATTGTTGCGTAACCATTATCACCATCCATCTCCAGATTGAAAATCTGTATCTGTTAAATCTGCAGTCCCCAACCCCTGGGCCGAGGACCAGTACTGGTCTGTGGCCTGTTAGGAACTGGGCCGCACAGCAGGAGGTGCGCTGCGGGGCTAGTGAGGGAGGCTTCATCTGTATTTACAGCCGCTCCCCATTGCTTGCATCACCGCCTGAGCTCCGCCTCCTGCCGGCCCCCCCACATCTGTGGAAAAACTGTCTTCCATGAAACCGGTCCCTGGTGCCAAAAAGGTTGGGGACTGTTGCATTAAATATTGTGTATTTCATCCTTCCCCCAGCCCCTGGCAACCACCATTCTACTTTGTGTCTCCATGAATTTGACTATTCTAGGGACTTCATTTAAGTGGAATCATACGGTATTTGTCCTTTTGTGACTGGCTTGTTTCATTCAGTGTAATGTCTTCACGGTTTGTCCATGTTGCAGTGTGTGACAGGACTTCTGAAGAGCATCCCATTGCATGAGGTCCATTCATCTGCCAGTGGGCACTGGGTTGCTTCTGTGTTTTAGCTATTGCGGATAATGCTGCTCTGAACATGGGCGTGTGAATATCTCGAGACTCTGTTTCCAGTTCTTTTGGGTACATACCCAGAAGTAGAATTGCTCAATGACGTGGTAATTCTGTTTAATTTTTTGAGGAACTGCCATACTGTTTTCCACAGCAGCTACGCCATTGTACATTCCCATCAGCAATGCACAAGGGTCCCGATTTCTCCACATCCTCACCAACATTTGTTATTTTCTGTTTTTTTTTTTAAATAATAGCCATCCTAATGGGTGTGAAATAGTATCTCATTTTGTTTTTATTTGCATTACCCTAATGATTACTCAGGTTGAGCATCTTCTCATGTGCTTATTGGCCATTTGTCTGTGTCCTAGAGAGGACCCACCCTTATTTTCTTATCCCCACCTGTCACACTGCTCATCCCCCGTGTCTTGTTCTGTCATCACACTCTAGACCTTGACCTCCTTGAGTGACTTTGCTCACTGTTGTATTCCTAGTCCCAGCACATGGTAGATGCGTAATCAGCGTTTGTTGATTGAATATCTAAATGCCTCCCTTGAGGCCTTCTCAACCTATCTTCTGCCAAGCCTCCCCCCAGCCAAAATTTTGTCTGTCATATTCTGCCATTTGTATTACGAGGACAACAGGGCCATGAATAAGCCTTTCCAAGGAAGACGTGGGACCCAGATTCTGGCTGCCTGGAGCAGATTCATGCTCTCCAATTTGCCCCATACCTGGACTCACTTGCCTTCAACTTGTCACTGAATTTGGCCTTGCCCACTTCCCTGTCTGCTCCTTCCCAACCCCTGCACCCCCCACTGGCCCTTGTACTTGCCGTTCCCCTCCTGCAGCACCTCTCCCCACGTCCCTTGTCCTTTGACTCTCACCTACAGGGCGACCTCCCCTTCCAGGGGGCCTTATGCAGAGGGGAGAGCAAGAAAGACCCTGTGACAGTGAAGACGTCCCGGGCTGGTGTCCTTCACTCGCCAGAGCGCCCAGACTGGCCTTGACCTCAGAATTGGCCCTGCCCTATTTCTCTTCTTCTGCCCGTCTCTGTCACCCTCTCTCTGTGCCATTCTGTGTCCAGAGCGTGAACTCCACGAAGGCAGAGCTGGCTCGTGCTGTCTCCGTACCTCCCACACCCACACGGAGGAGGCAGGAATCACTGCTCATGGAATTGAGTTGTTTGGTTTTCTGCCTCTTCTGCCTCCAAGCTGCTCTCAGTCCTTTTCCCTCCTTTTTTTTTTTTTTTTTCCTTTTTCCTCTTCCTCAATGTACTCTGCTCTCTTTTTCTCCGGCTCTGCCTTGTCTCTTCCCGTTTGTCTTCCCCTATGATGTGATGTAGACTTGCACCTTGGGGGCACTTGGCCTTGGAGTCGGTTCCTCTTCCCAGGCTTCTCAAAGTGTCTCCTCGGCCCACGCGTCAGAACCACCTCAAGTGCCTGTGAAATGTGACGGTGCCTGGGCCTCCCCGAGACCTACTCTAGTGGTTATGTATTGCCGTGTGATGACTGTGCTCCGAAACTTAATGACTTATGGCAACTGCCCTTTTATGATATTTCACAGTTCACAGGTTAGAAATTTGTGCAGGCTAAGCCAGACACAGAAGGACAAATATCACATGTTCTCACTCATATGTGGGAGCTAAAAAATATTGAACTCATGGAGATAGAGGGTAGGACGGTGGTTACCAGAGGCTGGGAAGGGTAGTGGGAACAGAGGAAGAAGAGGGGTTGCTTAAATGGGAATGAAAATACAGTTAGAAGGAGTAAGATCTAGTGTCCGGTAGCACAATACAGCAGCTATAGTTAACAATTTACTCTATATTTCAAAATAACTGAAGGAGTGGAATTGGAATGTTCCTAACACAAAGAAATGATAATTGCCTGAGGTGATGCATATTCCAATTACCCTGATTTGATTATTATGCATTGTATGCTTGTACGAACATATCACATGTACCCCATAAATATGTATAGCTATTATGTATCCACAAAAATTCAAAGTTCAGCCTGAGCAAGAGTGAGACCCCATCTCTACCAAAAATAGCAAATTAGCCAGGTGTGGTGGTGCGCACATCTAGTCCCAGCTACTCAGGAGGCTGAGGCCGGAAGGTGGCTTGAGCCTAGGAGTTTGAGGTTGCAGTGATGATGCCACTGCACTCCAGCCAGGCAACTGATTAAAAAAAAAAAGTAAAAAATTAAAAAGAGAAATTTGTGCAGGGCTTAGCTGGGTGACTCTTCAGCTCTGCAGCTCCACATGCCATAAAATGGGGGTCCCTTGCTAGTATTCAGATGATGGATGGCTTGTGGGCTGAAAGGCCCAAGATGCCTTCACTCACCTGTCTAGGGCCCTGGTGAAGGTGGCTGGGGGATTGGGCTTGGCTCCATCTCTCCCCCTCTCCAGGGAGTCTCAGCCTGTCCATGAGGTATCTCTAGCAGAGGAGTCAGACTTCTTCCATGGCAGCTCAGGGCTCCAAAGCAAGTATTCCAAAAGAGAGGAAGTAGATGTCTCCAACTCCCAAGTCTTAGGCTCAGAAACTGGCACAACACTTTTGCCATTTGCTATTGGTCAAAGCAGTTGTAGAGCCCGCCCGCTTTAACCCAGCCCTCCCCACCAGTACTCAAAGGTGGAGGACACAGATCTCACTTCCTGATGGGAGGAGGGTCATGGAGGCCATCTAATCTGCCATGCCTACTTAGTCACGCTCCTCGAGGTTGAAGACGCAGTGCTCTGGCCCTCACCTGCCCTCGCACCCACACCCTCCTGCCCAGCTGTCCCCCAGCCAGCATGCCGAATGGCCCCATTGCCAAGGGCTCAGATGCTGTCATGTACCTCAGTGGTCACTCACCAGGCCCCTTCCTTCACCAGCCTCCTCCCCACAGCCACACACAGACACTTTTGTGGGGACACGTGGGTATGACATGGGAGGATGGCAGGATTCAGGCATGAGCCGCCAGCAGGCATTTGCCAAAGATACCACACCAGGCACCGGTAGACGTTGAATTATTGCCTGATCCTGTGCTCCCTGCAGAGAAAAGCCTGCAAGGCAAAAATAGTTCCTTGAAACTTTGTGCAAAAGCCATCAGGGTGCATGGGGACAAGAGGGGATGGTCTGAGGCCTCCTGGCCTTGACCCTCCAAGCGACAATGAGTGAGTGTCTCGTGCCTTCCTGGCTGACTGTGGACTGGAGCACTCTGAAGGCATCGCCACTGCCTTCCTGACACAGGTGACATGGGAGATGGATCAAGGTGCCTAAAACGTCCTTCAAGGAGGCTATGGGAGCAATCTGGGAGGTGCTCCTGGAGGGAGTGTCTTGAGCTGAGCCCAAAGGGTGGGGAGGCTGGGGCTGACTCAATGGGAGGAGGGGGCTCTGGAGGCAGACCCAGGCCCTGAGCCCAGATTTGCTACCTATCAGCCGTATGGACTTGGGAAGCGATTTCAGCCTCACTGAGCCTTAGTTTTCACCTGTAAAATGGAGCTAATAACACCAGTCTCTGAGGGCTGTTAGGAGGCCCCCAGCAAACAGGGCTCTTTTTCTAATTATTATAGATCCTCCCACGGTCATAGCCTGGAGGGACTTGGTGATGCAGGTGGAAGGTCAGTATATTTTGGTGCCTTTTATCTGGGAGAGTGATGAACCTGGACTGCTGGGTCCCTCCCTGACCTGACACCTCAATCGCCCACCCTTTGCCCCGGCCCACCAGTGCTGTCCGCCTCCCTTCTCTCGCCTGTCCCCCTTCTCCCTGGTGCCCCCTCGGTGCCCAGCACCTTGCTGGGTTGTAGACTGATACAGGGGCCCAGGGGGCCACGATGCCACACTCTGAGCCCACCCAGGCCTCCTCCTCCCTGCCTTCTCCCCTCCCCCAGCACATCTCTCAGCCTCTCTGCAGAGCCTGGGAAATTGAGGAGTCCCTTGTGGCAGACAGGCAGGGCTGACCTTGAAGTGGATCTTTAATAAAAAATGAGCAGAGGCAGCAGCTGCCTGCTCCCCAGCCCCCTGCACTTCCCTGCTCCCTCCCAGCCTCCCCTCTCCTCTCCTTTGCCTGCAAATCTACCCTGAGGGGCTGTGGCTCTGGGTTCATCATGGCTCTCATTAGGGTCCTTGTGAAGGGTGCAAATCCTTGGGGTGTGGGAATGTGAGGGAAGGAGGCTGTTGCTGGGATCTGGGGATGTGATGTAGGAGGGGAGGGGGCTGCACTCTGGGGCTGTGTCCACTTCTGCTTTAGAGCTTCACATGGGACCCCCACCCACCCCTGCCCACCTCCGAGGCCTCACACTGTCCCAGTGGTTCAGCCCCCATCCCAGTCTGACATCACCCTAGCTGCAGGGGAGGGGGGCAGGGTGGCTTTCAGCAGCAGCCTAGGCCTCACCCACTTGGGGGGCCTGGAATCAAGTTCTCTGCAGAGCCAGGTCCCCTCTCAGCCTGGGCCCAGAGAATGTGCTCCTTCTCATTACCTCCAACCCTCACCGCGAGCCCTCGAGGTGAAGATCCTTGCCTCATCCTGCAGACAAGAACACTGAGGATCGGTGTGGTTCAGAGCTGGCCCACAGTCACCAGTCCATAAGCGACCTGGGCAGTGACTTGAGCCAGGATCCGTCTGACCCAAAGCCAAGCTTGCCCCTGAACTCCTGGTCTCAGGGTCCTGCACTGTCTTATCTCTCTTCCCTTGGGTCTGCAGCCCAGGCCCCTGTCCTGACCAGGGCACAAAGCTCCTGCTCCTTCCCGAGCCTGGAACCCACCCAGGCCCCCATAAGTGGGCCCTGCTGGAGGGCCAGACCTCCCCAAACCAGGTCACCAATTTCCTGGCTCCTCAGCATGTTCCCCTCCTCCCTTGGACTTCTTGGGACCCTCGAGCCTGAACCCCTCTGAGCTATCCACATGGTGGGTGTGTGACCCTGGCTGGCTCAGCTACTCTGCGCAGGCCCCTAGGCCTTGAATGGGTCTCATGGGAGGTGCAGGTATGTGTTTGAATGTGTGTGCACAGGTGAGCGGACATAGTGTGTGCAGGGGAATGGGGAAAAATGAGTGAGAATAAACTTATGAGTGATTTTGTAAATGAATGATGCATGAATAAATGAGGATTCATTCAAATGGATAAGTGAAAGGCATTGACTCAGTGAACTCCACCTGCCAGGCAAGGCTGAGGCAGGAACAAAGAGCCTGTGTCCTCTCTGAACTCTCCCTCTCCATGAGGCCCACTGTGACAAAAGACATCCACCTTCCAGAGAGGAGAGTTGTCAGTGGGACAAGAATGCCCACCCAGGGACTACATCTCTCAGCATGCCTTGTCTGTATGGGGATGGACCATGTGCCTAATTCTCACCAATGGGATGGAAGCAGAAGTGATCTCTTCCTAGAAGAGCCCCTAGGAAGCTCTTCTGCCACCTACCTTATATATGTGCCACACATGCTGCTACATGCCCCCCCACCCGGTGATGCACTCTCCTCATACCCACCCACTCAGGTAGAGACATACCTTTTCTACTCCCTCTTCTCCCACAGGCTGCTGGCCCAATGAACTCTAAGGCTCTGAGTTGGGTGGGGAGCCACAAGATGGAAGGAGCCTGGGTCCCTGAGTCACCACATGGAAGAGAGCTGCCTGCTGACCAGGAACATCAACTTAGGACTGCTAGGGAATGAGAAAGAACAATGTAGTGATAAGCCCCTGAAATGTTGGGGTTTATTTGTTATAGCTGCTTGCGTTGTCCTAACTAACACACTTGCAGAAGCTAATTATTTGTCATCAAGCTATGTTCAGTCAGAGGTCCCCTGTAGGCCTGGGCCAAGGAATTTAGCCCAGAAATCACTCAGGCAGGGGCTGTGGAGACCCTCAACAGGCATCTGTGGCTGGGGCCCGTCAGGACCTTCATCCTTTGCCTGCCAGCGGTGGGGACAGACAGCATCACCTCACAGCCCTCTCCTCTCACCTCTCATGATTCAGGGAGGAGTTAATGTTGCTCCCTGGTAGCGGGGAGGAACTCAGGGGTTGGTGTGGAAAATGACCATGGACAAAACTCATCTGTAGTGTCTGAAATCAGGAAAGTAGTTATCCTCGGGGGGTGCTGCCCAGAAAGGGGCACAGGGAAGGCTGGTCACGTTCTGTTTCTTGAACTGGGTGCTGGTACATGGCTGGGTTCAATTTGTGAAAATTCACGGAGCTGTGTATATACGGTTTCTGCATGTTCTGTATGTACCTGTACCTGAATAAAAGTTTCAAAAAATGCCCAGGGGAGGGAAGGTTAGGGTGAGGAGAGGAAAAGGATGGGAACAGCAGGGAATGGGGGCAGAGGGCAGAGGGTGGCAGCTCTGCCCCTCACCCATGGCCATGGCCTGGGGTGCCCCTCTCTTTCCTTGGTCACCACCTGCCCACTATAACCCCCGTACCCCACACTGGGGACCTACTGTGTCCAGGTCCACTGGGCGGGTGCCTGGCTTGGGGACCCTTACTCCCAAGGAATGTGCCGTGGGCTCTCCTTGGAGGCCCAGCATACCATACCTGGGCCCACATGTTCTGACTGGGGACAGGGCGGCAGCAGAGATGGCAGCTGAGGCTGCCTTGGAGAATGTGACCCAGTTTCATCTCCCGCATCTGTCTGCCAGCAGAAGAGATTCAGTCACCTGAATCCACCGCACACATACACACACACACACACACACACACACACACACACACAAACACACACACACGTGTCAGAATCACACACATCTGCCGCATACCTTATGTATGTGCCACACATGCTGCTACATGCCCCCCCACCCGGTGATGCGCTCTCCTCACACCCGCTGCATCCACCCTCCACGCACACCTGCAGGACCACGCCCACACCTCCTCCTCCCTGCCAGACCCAAACCACAGAGACACACCACATCCACGCAGCTCCTCAGGTACACAGTGCACACTCTCTCCCGCATGAACATGGGCACCCACACATGTGCACCATGCCCAGACACACCTGCCAACACATTAGACCCTGGGACAGAGGGAGCTGGAGATGGCCTGCCCCTGAGGGAGCACACTCACTCTGACCCAGAGCCCCAGGTACCCAGAGACAGGGGTCGATGGATGGAGGATCCCTTCGTGGGGTGCTAGCCTGGGCCCCCATCTCTTCTGTGAAGCCTTCCCTGACTGTCAGGGCCCCAGAGAAGCCCTCCCTGAGCAGCAGAAATCCCCCCTTCCATGTAAGGATAGATAATGCATGTCCTTGCATGTCCTTGCGGGATCTGCCAGAGCCCCGGGCCCTGCCCCAGTTGGGGTGGCAGCCCGAGGGAGTCCCTGGGGAGCTCCAGGGTCCCTGGATTGTACCCTGGGCCTGTCCACTGGCTGCCCTGTTCTGGGGAGAGGGTAGCTGGCTCGAGATGGGCTTTGAATGTGGGACAGGGAGTGAGCAGGGTCCCTGGCACAGGCCCGTGGGTGCGTGGTGTGCCACTGTGCGGCTGCTATGAATATGGTGTGTTTAATTGCGCACTAGCAAAAAGCCTCCTGACGCCCTGACGGCAGCAGGGCCCCTTTCTCCCCACTGGCCCTGCTTAATTACTCCTCCAGGACCCTGGAGAGGCTGGATTTGCTTCCTGAGCCAGAGGCCAGTTGGGACAAAGCCCCTGCCCCCACCCTTACAGCGGGAGCTTTCCCTGAGCCACAGGAGGGCCTGGCCCCCAAGTGAGGACAATCACAAGGACAGTCACCATCTATTGAGCACCTCCTGTATGCTGTGTGCTTTGTCTGTGTAATCCGCTCAGCAAGCCGGGGGATAGGCATGACCATCTCATTCTACTGATGTGGAATCTGAGGCTCAGAGAGGTTAAATCATTTCCTCAAGACTCCACAGCAAGAGCGCAAGGTCTGGGGTCTGGAGTTAGGTGACCTTTTGTTGGCCCTCAGTGATCTCATCTTCCGAGATGTTCTTCTGCACTACTCCAGGCCAGCTGGACGCTTCCTTCTGGAAGGTTCTGTTGCACTGGGAAGCGCAGAGTCAAATTTATAATGTAGGATGGTGCCGTTTATAATGAAACTTTGGTAATTCATGTCTTTATGTCCACGTTTTCACTTCACTCAGCACCTCCCCTTTCACTCTTTTTAAACCTACCCATCTTGTGCTTCTCTTGTCTGCAGCTGGGCCGCCAGGGCGTGGCGGACTCGCCGGGCTAGCTTCCGACATGTCTGATACACACATTCACGCGTGTGGATGACTCATTATCCACATGGTAAATGTGCCCAAGTCATGTTGGCTCCCCTTGGAGAGGCCCGGCCCTCCCAAGGCTGCTGGGATGGTCCCACCCTCCAATAGCCAGGCCGGCGACCCCATTCCTTTCCCCGGGAAAACTGCCTGGGACAGGGACTGCTCAGGGCTCAGAGAGGATTCTTGTCCCACCCACCACTCATATGCCCTGTGACCTCGGTTCCTCTTCACTCTGAGCCCCAGTTTGCTAACCGCCCCCACCTCACACACACACCCAGGAGCAGAGCCGTCCCATGAAGGTGGCCGTGGCTGGCTGGGGCAGCCCCTCCCTGCTTTCCCCTTTGTAACTTGGGCGAATGACCTTCCTGGTGGATGGAAGGTTCTGGGCAAGGACAAGGGGCTCTGCATGCAGGCACTTCCGGGGTTTGCTCCAAATGGGCAGTGGCAGGAGCTGGGAGGGCCCCCTCCTTCCGGAGCTGGACCTTTCGCCCAGCCTGGGGTACACCCGGCATCAGTCACCGCTGTCCAAGCTCACAGCTCACGCTGCCAACACGCACCCCCGTGCACACACGCCCCCGCACAGAATCACCCCCGCCCCATGAAAGGAGCATTTCCACCCCCTCTCTACTCTGGCCCCAACCAGGCGGCCTCCCTTGGGGGCTGCAGCAGAGTTAACCTAATTCAGGGCTCACAGTCTGCCTGGCACAGCAGCCGGCTGGCAGCCTGGCGGGGGGGAATACTGAACCAGCAGGAGCAGGGGAGTTATTTTTAGGCAGTGAGGTGGGGTCTGCCATGGAGCTGGTGGCTCAGGGAAGAGGGGGCTTCACGGAGTGATGGGGGCTCAGGTCAGGGTGACAGACAGGGTAGCCTGGGTGTGGCCTCTCCCCAGAGGGACCAGGCCAGCTTGGGGCTCCCATGAAGGTGGGGAGGGCCCAAGATCAGGAAAGAGGAAACTACCAGGGCTTCTGGCCCAAGCTGTCCCCACTGGGCTGAGCATGCAGCGGGGTTTCTGGGTGGAGGCAGGGTGGGGGGCAGCTGGGGAGAGTGAGATGTCTCTGAAGTGGGCAGAAGGCTCTGTTGTGACCTGACAGCCCCTCCCGACACCCACAGAGAGACAGACACACACAGGGAGGGGCTGCACTGTCAGGCCTCTGGGAGCGGCAGGGCTGAGGCTTCCTGGGGCACAGCAGCCCCCCTGTGAATGGCTGGTCTCTCCATCCAGGCCCCTGATCTGGGGTCACCCCCCACCTCTATAGGGTGCCAGCTCTGAGCAAGGGACATAGCAGGATCCCTCCCACACCTATACCGGCTCCCACCCCAGTCCCAAGATCAGGAAGCATGTGAGACATCAGAGCCAGGTGTGCCAGGAACCCAAGGGACCCAGGACTCTGCTCTCAGGAGCTGGAACCAACCCACACAGGGGGCTGCCCCACGGTGGGGGTGCTACTAGGGAAGCACTGAGATGCCCAGAGGCAGCCCTGAGCTCCCCAAAGCCATGCAGCGCCTGGCCAAAGGGGGATGGCTCCATAGCCAGGCTGCCTGGGTTCAAATCCCACTCCCCTTCCCTGCTGTGTGACATTAGACAAGTTACTCAACCTCTCTGGGCATCAGCTCCCTTGGCTATAGGATGGAACTGCTGATAATACCCACTCTAGAGGGTTGTGACTAGGATTAAAGGAAATAACTGGGTGTGTGTGTGCGGTGTGTACTAGTTTCCTGTGGCCACTGTAACGAATTACTACAAATTAAATGGTTTAAACAAATAAATTTATTATTTAACAGCTCTGGAAGTCAGAAGTTCTATAATAAAATCAAGGTGGCAGGGGCTGCGTTCCCTCTGGAGGCTCTAGAGGAGAGAGAGCCCCTTTCCGGCTCCTGCAGGCCACCCGCGCTCCCTCGCTCACGGGCCCTCCCTGCACCTGCCGGGCTAGCAGTGCCACGTCTCCAAATCTCCCTCTCTGGGACCTGCATCTGTCATCACATCTCCCCTGCGTCTGACCCTCCTGCCCCCTCTGATGAGGACTCTTGCGATGACATCGGGCCACTGGGATATGAAGGAGACCCTCCCCATTTCAGGGTCCTTAACTGAGTCACGTCCACAAAGTCCCTTGTACTTTGGGCACCTATTCACAGGTTCCAGGCATGAGGACGTGGACATCTCAGGGCAGGGGGAGTGCATCATTCTGCCCACGCCCAGGGGACTCGGGACGCAGTGAGTACTCAGCAAACGTGAAAGGAGGAAGCGGTGCACACAGCTGGGTGGGGAGACGCTGCTTCCACACCTGCAGGATGGTTTAGGGAGCAGAGGTTTCCTGTTGCTGCCAGGAAAAGCTGGCCTTGTCTTCAGCTGAAAGCGACATCAGGATAAAGTACCAGAGACATTACAACAACTCCCCGTTGGGTGCACAGCTCTTTACAGCTTGCAAAGGGCTTTTCATGACCTCAAAGACAGGGAAACTGAGGCTCAGTGAGGCGATGAGGCTTGTCCCAAGGTCGGACAGTTGTAAAGGGCAGAGCCAGGATGTGAATCCAGGAATGTTTGATTCCAAGTCCAGGGGTCTTTCCCCTGCACCCCAGTGCCTCTGTGCCTGCCACGGCTGCCGGTGCGTGAGCACGACGGGTTAGAGACCAGCTTGGCTACCGAGAAGTGCAAAGAGCCCTGGGCTTGGAGTCTAGCAGTTTGAGCAAGTCACCCTTGCCCCTAAAATGGGGCAGTCATGGCTGGTTGTTGCATTCAATGACAAGACACAAGTATGGGTAGAAGTGTTAGAGTGTGGGGTTAGCTCAGTGACATGCTTTTTAAAGATACTACGAGTCCAAAATCAAGGTGTTAGCAGGGTTGGTTCCTTCTGATGGCCGGAGGGGGAATCTGTGCCAGGCCTCTGTCCTGGTTGCTGGTGGTAGTGGCAATCCTTGGTGCTCCTTGGCACGTAGAAACGTCACTCCCATCCCTGCCTCCGTTGTCACATGGCCACCTTCTCCCTGTGTGTGTCTGTCTCTGTCTCTTATAAGGACACCAGTCACCTTGGATCGTGGCCCAGCCTACTCCAGTAGACCCCATCCTAACGAGTTCCATCTGCAAAGACCCTATTTCCAAATAAAGCCACATTCTGAGGAACTGGGGGTTAGGGCTTCAGCATATGAATTTTTTAGGGACACAATTCAACCCATCACACAAAATATGCAGAGTAAAAAATTGAGAGCATCCTAAGTACAATACACATTCCAAAGGCAATTTCCTTCCCCATTCTAGAAGTTTGTCCTTCAAGACCTTTTTCTATGCATTTACATTCAACTGCAAATAGGTTTTGGAAGGCTGCCCCATATATGGAATAATATAATACACATTTATTTTCCTCTACTAGGCTGGGGAGAAGCTTTTGTGTCAGATCAGTACTTCATTTAGTAGCTGTGGCTTTGGGGGCAGAGTTGGGGGCAGGTAGCTTGTTCTCGGGCCCCCAATCTCTAGCTCCTCTGCACCGGGGGTGCCGGTCCACTGGGGTATTACAATATTTAACCACCAGAAGCACTTGACCACTGGCCAATTCATTTGGGAGAACCTATGCTGCCAGGTGTTACCCATTTTCCATAGGGGGCGTCCAGGGGCCCTCAGGGGAGGGGCCACAGACTGGGACAGCAGCTGCTGACTAGTCGGTTCCAACATTTCTCTATCTCACAGCCAGATTAGCTGTCCTGGTGCAAACCAGCCCCAAATCGGCCCACCTGGTCTTACCTCTCAGCATCTGGTTCTGCCTCCCCCTGGATGATCCCATTAAACTTTGGGAGGAAACTTAAGCAACTAGAGGAAAATGAAGAGGAGGGAAAAAAAGACCTCATTTCTGGTCGGTCAGCTCTGGCTGCTGCAGGGAGTTTGCACAAGGCAGTGAGTCCACCAGGCCAGGACAAGGCAGGGAGCAGGGTGTGGGTGGCCGCTTCAAGTGAATTGAAGAGATCCATGTCCAGCCCTAGGGGATTAGGAACTGGAACCCAGAGAGGCCAGCACTGGAAGACCCCAGGCCCAGCCCCCTGGCAGGGTCTGTCGCAGGGGGCCAGAGGCCAGACCAGGGCTGTCAGTGCCAATGCAGAGTGCTACAGCTGCCCACAGTGGCATTAGGGCAGGCCCTGGGCCCTCCCTCCTGGTCACCCAGCAGTTCCTCTCACCCTGGGCGTGGAGCAATTACTCCCCACCCCTCGGGTGGCAGGCAGGAATGGCCTGTCCTTGCCGTACATGTAGGGTGCTGGGACAGGAGGACCCCAAGGTCACCTGGTTAACGGAAGCTGCTCTGCCAGCTCCTCTTGTGGGGCTCTGCCCTGCTTCTCTTGGGCACAGCTGACAGGGTTAGGGGGTTCTCTCAAGACCCACCTACCCCTCACCCGACTTCCTGCACTGATGCTGTGTCTGCAGGCCCTGCTTCCCAACCTGGGAGCCGGTGCCCACAGCCCTGCTTGGATCCACTCCCACCCTCCTCACCCCTGTCTGAAGGCAGCTGCCCCCTCCCACCTGGATGGGCGGAGGTCAGACAGAGCAGGGAGCCGGATTTGGCTCTGGAATGCTAATCCTCACCCCCTGACCGTGACCTCGCGGGCAGAGGAGCCGCTGAGCAGCCTCAGCCTCCAGCTCCCTCTTCAGGCGATGGATGAAACTGCAGGGAGGCTTGGCCCGCCGCGAGCCCAGGCCCTGCCAGTGAAGGTCAGGGTCATTCTAGGTTAAGCTGCTCATCCCCTCCGCCTTCGCAGAGAGGACCGAGACTCCGCTTTCCTTGTAATTACTCAGCATGACTGTGTCGACCCAGGACTTAGCGACAGCGTCTTTACAGGACTCTTTCCCTAATTACCCTCCCTGCGGGCACCCCGCTGCTCCCACACTCTGCTCTTCAAAGACTGGTTCTCAGCTTCCCCAGGCAAAGGCCTCAGCCACCTCGTTCTGGTCATTAACACCATACATGCAATCCCTGGCCTTTTGTTCCTCGCAGAGGGGAACGGGAGCGGGAGTGGGAGTGGGGCTGGCAGTCCCTGCACGCACTGGAGGATGGATGATCGGAGCTCTCGGAAGCGGGGGTGAGGTTGGCTTGACCCATTCTGACAGCCGGCTGGCGACAACCTGCTGGTGGAGCAGGTGGCCTTCGGGGTGATGGAAAGGGGGCTGAAGATGCTGATGTGTTCCCTCCCTGTCCCTGCCACACCCCTGCCCACACTGCCACCCTATCTCTGGCCCTCAGCGTCCCAAGTGACCCCTGCCGCCACATCTTTCCTCCTTCAAGGGTGGCGTGCATGCTGGAAGGACGGGCACAACTTGGGAGCTGGCTCCAAATGGCGCATCTCGGTCCCGCACCAGGCTCCTGGGTGATAATCTGTGCATCAACAAAACCCCTTTTGGTGGAGTTTGAACAGCTGGGGCCACCGTGTCACCATCCTGCCCAGCATCTTTGACACCCTGTCCCCAATATCCACAGATGAGGCCCAAGCGCTTCAGCCTATCAAGACTCTCCCTACACTGTCCTGCTCCCCTCACGTGGGCCCCAGGCTGCAAGTCAGTCGGCTGATCCTCAAACCTTGAACCCAGCCCCTCATGCCAACCTGCTCCTGCTGCTGCCTGAAGTGCCCATCCCGCCCCCTGCTGGCTGAAACCCTACCCGGCCTGCATGGCCAGTGCAAATGCCATCTCCTCCCCCTCTTCCCTTCCCGAGTATCTCGAGTATCTTGTGTATCTCAATGGGGGCAGTCCTCCCTGATCCATGCTCTGCCAAGACATCCAGAAGTAACCTCGTCCTCCTTCTGAGTCAGTCGCATGATACCATATCTGCATTTTTTCTTTCTGCAGATTCTCACTTCCCTGACTTGCCCATGAACGCCTGTAGTGTCAAAAGAGCACCCCCATCCCTTCAGCATAATTTGGAAGAATCTGGAATATTTTAGGTTCCAGGCCCTTCCCCTAGGACTGCTAAACTTCGGAGGGGTGGGGCCACAATCCTTGAGCAAACTCTTCGGGAGGTTCTTGCGTGGTAACCCGGATATATGGAGATGAGCAGTGAGCACCCTAGACCAAGACACAACTTGGCTCTTGTGTCCTGTGTCCTGCCTGTTAGGGTCGCTACAAAAATCCCATGAAATAGCAAGTGCACCTCAGAGCTGGCACAGTGCCTTGCACGCAGACCCACCAGGAGGAAACAGTCCAAAGTACAGTGACGTTTAGGGTTGTGCTCTTTATAGTAGTGAAAATCTAAATCGCCTAATTATTCAACAGCAGTGGAATAAATTATAGATATGTTCACCCTAATGATTATCCAGTTACTGAAAAAGTGCCGAGGGTGACTACATACATACAGTGAAGGGATCAGTTGTGGCAGCTCCTCTTCGAAGGTGGGGGGCGGTCCCCAAAGAACCAGGCCTCCTGGTAGCCAGGCTGTGGGTGGTTCTCACACACAATGCACCTGGCTTGCCCCGTGACTTGCTTTAACCAAGAGAATATGGCATGAGGGATGCTGTGTCAGTTCTGAGCCTGCCTTAAAGGCTGGCAGCTTCTGCTTTCACACTTCTGGGAACTCTGAGCCAAGGAATCCATCCACCTTGCTGTAGAGGAATGAAAGGCCCAGTACCATGGGGAGAAGTCCAGCTCTCCAGGCATCTCCCAAACAGCCATCAGCTTGGACATTCCAGGCCAGCCAAGCCTCCAGCCAATGGCACATGGTGAGAAGAACCACTCAGCTGAGCCTTGTCAGTCCAGAGATAAAAATGCCTGAAAGCAGCTAAATCAAGGAGTGGGAAATTGCTACATAGTAAGTTAACCAGAAGAGCAGGCTACATCATCTCTGCTAGTGAAGTATGCAAGAGGACAAATAATATTAGCAGTGATTATTTTCTTGCTTTATTTTTTTAGCTACTTTTAGGTTTTATACAATGAACATGTTTATTCTTATAAGAAAACAATGATGTCATCCTTTATGGTAAAATTCATCTCAGTTTTAGTTTAAAAAAAAAAGCTCTTGTGGGTAAATCAGCATCTATCCACTGGACATACCACTACCTCCTTCCCACTTCCACCCTGCAACGCAAGGTCACCATCTGCTGCTGGAAAGTTCCTTCTCAGGTATAGTTTCCACTCCAGAGGCCACAACTGGGGAACAGACTGCCCCCAACACCAAAGGGAGCCAAACCTCTTAATTCCCCACCCTTCAATCCAACAAAGGCCTTTCTTTAGGTCACTGAAGAAAACCCTGCCCTTTCCACGGCAGACAGCACAGCGCTGACGCAGCAGCCCGAGTCTTGGGTGTCCATGTGCACCCCCACCTGCTTTCCTCACAGCTCCGGCTCAGGGATCAGTCACAGGTGAAATTCAGAGGGGGTCAGAGGTCAGCCAAGGTAGCTATTTGCTTAGCCAGAAAACACAACACAAAATTAGGGAAAGAAAATGGCTGGCGGCATTAACTGCTGAACCATGACCCCACAAGGGTGAATGACCCCAACAAGGACTCAGGGGTTGACCCTTCTTCCAGTTTACACACCCGAGTGATGGAACAGTGTGGAGAGAAGGGCTGGGAGAAACAGGTACTGAGAAACTAAATATTTTGTCCTATTTCAGAAATAAACATTTTAGACTCTCTTGAAGCTACCAAAGAAACCACCATGCTTCAGTCTAATAGTTAGATAATATCTAATTCTGATTTGTGATGAAAAGGGGTGACAAGACACTGAAGTCAGCTTTCATGGGGGAGAAAGCACACCATTTACAGAAGGGGCCTTGAAAAAGGAAATCAAAGACTGCTTTTATTGATGTGCCAACAGACCCACCCATGATTTGGAAGGGATGACTGCATTAATAATTATCATCAAAATGAATTAAAATACAAAGGTGTCTGACATGGCTTTACAGTGACATGATGCCTTAATAAATTAAGGAAACTGGCTG
>RJWJ010034361.1:0-17455 GCA_004363605.1 Indri indri | reverse complement strand
CATTGCCTGCTCATCTTGAATAATAAGGGTAGGCATGCATGAAAATATGACTGCATAGGTAAAAGGGTTGCCTGTTTACTATAAGCTCCACTGGGTGATTCATTACTTCCTTTACATTCTCTTCATAAAACTGGAAGCATGTCATAATACGTGATTTCTTAAAAGTAATAAAATATCATGATGTGGAAAGAAAGTAAATTTTTTATTTGGGAAAGCTAGATTAACATTCTCTGATCACAAGCCACAACTATTATATTAACTATTCCAGTGTGTTAATTGATATTTTCTATTCTAATTTTCATTGAGATTGTGATGTTGTGTTTGTTTCCCCAAACACAATAATGACTGGAAACTCAGGAGACCATGAAAATAATCCCTGTCAGAATACACACACACATACACACACACATACATGCATGTACACACACATCCATGCATACACATGTATACATATTATATAATATATGAATGCAATATGCTATAAAATTTGCTATCTCTCAAACTGTAAGACAATGTTTAATAAATAAAAGGTGGGCTTATTATAGCAGAGAATATTTGAAAGATAGATCATTTCTTACCAAATTCAATTAAATCCTAAAGCTATAGTTAAAACTGTTTTTACATATACAGAGGTTTTCCATAAGTGATGTTTTCTGAAGCAACATTGGAACTTCCAAACAAGCTCATAGAATAGAAGTAAAACGACCATTTCAACAAAGTTTTTTTAATAAAACTTTCTGTTCATGTCCTTTTCCAGCTTTTGATAGGGTTGTTTGATTTTTTCTTGCTGATTTTCCTGAGTTGTATATAAATTCTAGTTGTCAGCCCTTTATCGGATGTGTAGCATGCAAATATTTTCTCCCATTCTGTAAGTTGTCTGTTTGCTCTCATGATAGTTTCCTTGGCTGTGCAGAAGCTTTTTAATTTGATCCAGTCCCATTTATTTATTTTTGTGTTGCCATAATTGCCTTTGGGGTCTTCTTCATAAATTCTTTGCCTAGGCCAATGTCTATAAGAGTTTTTCCAACATTTTCAAAAAAAAAAAAAAAAAAGAAAAAGAAAATGGCAGGAGGAGATTTGAGATACACAGAGAAGAAGGCCATGTGAAGACACATAGAGATTGGACTTTTGCAGCCACAGCTAAGGATGCCTAGAGCCACCTGCAACTAGAAGAGGCAAGAGATGATTTTCCTGCAGGGCCCTCAAAGTGAGCACAGCCCTGTTGACATCTTCATTTTAGACTTCTGGCCTCCAGAATTATAAAAGAATAAACTCGTGAGTTTGTGACCAGCCTGGGTTCTGGGTGCAACATAGTGAGACCCTGTCTCTACAAAAATAAATAAATAAATAAATAAATAAATAAATAAATAAATAAATAAATAAATAAAAATAGGCATGGTGTTGTGCACCTGCAGTCCTAGCAACTCCAGAGACTTAGGCGGGACGATCTGTTGGGCCCAGGAGTTAGAGCCTCTAGTGAGCTATGATCACACCACTGCACTCCAGCCTGGGTGACAGAGGGAGACCGCATCTCCAAAGGAAAAAAAAAAAAAAAAGAAAGAAACTTCTGTTGTTTTAAGCCACCAAACTTTGGTAATTTGTTATAGCAGCCATAAGAAACTGATACACCAAGATTGGCCAACTCAAATGTATAGTCTTGCTTCATTGTTTCCTGTATAACCTACAAATATATCTGCAGTATCCATCAAGATGTTTATGATTTTTTAATATATTTAATAAATAAAAAAATAGAAGGTGTAAAATAAATTCAAATAAGCTTAACTTTATTTCACTTTTTTAAAGAAAAATTGTTTTCATATTGGTTCAGAAAGAAAAAATCTTGTGTGCCGTGTAAAAAAGATCCCCTGAGAACAAAGTGATTCAGAATATCTAAAAATATAAGATAGGTAAATAGATAACAGGTAACTACAAAAAAAGAAAAAGTAAAGTAAGCAATTGGATCTCACTATCTGGCAAGGTAGAATTAACAACAAAGGGATTAAAAGGAAAAAGAATGACACATATCTATGCATCAAATAACACAGTAACAACTTCAATAAAATAGAAAATGCAAACAAAAACAGGATAATGTTGAGCAATTTGATACACCTTTTTAGTCTAAAATAATTCACATAGACATATAAAAATTAAGTTAGAACACAAAAGAATGTTTTAGGTGCACGCATATTGACAAAAATGATGGTATGTTAATTCACAAAATAGAACTTCAAGTTGCATGAAATAGAAATAATATGTTAGTCAAAATGCAGTAAAACTATAAATAGATAGAAATTAAAGTTACAACAATAAAAATCATTCCACAGACAAATTCTTAAAATCCTCTATTAAACAGCTCTTAACTGTAAGAGGAAATACAACCAAAATATTCATGATCTAATAAGCAATGTAATGAAAACCTAATTTAACAAATCTATAGGATTCAATAAAATCTATAAGATTTAACCTACAGAATACAATTAAATTAGTGTTAGAGAAAAATCCATACCTTTTAATATTTATATAAATAAAAAAATAAAAATAACTAAATTAAGTTTAAACTTTGAAAAGATAAATCCTAAAGTAAACACAAGGAACATGGAATGATATAACATAGAAAAAAGCAGAAATTGAGGAATTAGAAAAAATATAGGAGTAATGATTTAAAAAATGTGGATCTTGGGGGAAAAAAGGAAAATAAACAAACCCCTAGATTCTTAATAACAAAAAGGTAGCATAAATATGTAAGATGAATAAAAAGGGTGAAACAGAAAAAAAATTAAAGCGATTGTATACGAGATGACTTTTCACATCAAGATTACATATTTTAATAACCACTACACATCTATTAGAATGGCCCAAATCCAGGACATTGACAATACCAAATGCTGAAGATGAGGTGAAGCAATAGGAATTTTTACTCATTGTGTTGGGAATGCAATTATACAGCAATCAGCCAAATCAGGAATGTGGTGCATTCTGTGAAACAATGGGCTTGATCGCTTCAAAAATTTAGTATCATGAATAAGTGGGAGTACTGTCCAAGACCGAAAAGATGAAAGATACATATTTTAAAGCAATGCATAAATTTTATTGCTTTCTGGTCTTACAAGATAGTAAATTGGCTTTTGGGGAAAATTGGGGGGATTTGAATATGACTTGGATGCTAGATGATATTAAAAATTATTTTCAGTTTTATTAGGTATGACAGTGATATTTTTCCTATATATTTAAATGCTCTTATTCTAAAGATATGTATTCTAAAGGATTTAGGAATGAAGTATTGTGGGAAGCCTGCACCGCCATTACAAGATGGCGCCCACATCCTGGGGTACGCCCCTCTCCGGTGCAGGTAAACAAGCCAGTGCGCATGCTCGTTGCTGACTCATTGCCTTGCGTAGCCCAACCTATATGAGCCTGCACCCTTCCGCTTTCGGCGTCTTCCGCATAATGTAAGTTGTAAGGAGCCTCAATAAAGCACGCTCAGAAGAACTCCGGTTGCCGCGTCGTCCTTGCTGGCGAGGGGGCGCGACAAAGTATCATGCTTTCTGAAACTTATTTTAAAGAGTTCACAAAAATGGTATTTAAGTCTATACATGTGTGGCAAGAAGAGAAAGAGAAAATATATTTGGAAAAATGTTAATAATAGTTGACAAAATTCATGACTGTATCTTTATTATATTATATTTTTACTTTTTTATTTGTAACTTTTCAAAAAAAAGTTGTAGGAAATTCCTACTTTTGGGAAAAAGTAATTGCAGCTGTGAAGATGGTACCGTCTTTTTCATTTCAGTCTTTATTCACTAAATGCCTATAAGAATACCTATTTTCATAAATACATCACAAAAATTAGAGAAATGAATCAGAAAATTACAGAATTCAAAGGGTAGTCAAATGTTAAACATTAAAACAAACTATATTATTCTTTCAAAGAAGAAAAAATATAGGACATGAAGCAATAAAAATATACATAGAAAACATAACATGGATTTTAAAGGAATAAATGATTATTTACCTTTAAGAATCAAGTTTAAGGAATGCTTATTTAGTTTTAACCAAACTTACCTAAATAAAAGAAAAATTTGAAAGTATACCTTTCAAGATCACTAAAAATCTCATTTCAATGATAAAGAATATTTGATAATTAAATTAAGAAACTCTTAGAAGTGATTCTTGTTTAGATGTTGTTTGGGTCAGCAAGTACACTTTGTGGTTTTCATACTTTATACAATGTTATGGTCTTAAGTGAAAAGAGGTAACTCGAGAAAATAAATTTGGAACAAAAAGGATTTAAACCATTTAACTTTCAAGAATGCAATTCTTTTCATTTTTATAGTACTTTAACATTTTCAAGGGATTTTGGCATTTTCTTAAGTATTTCAGCATTCCTATGGGCTTAACTGGTGTAGAAATTATGATTCCTTAATGCACATTCAAACAAATTAGATATTTTTAGGTTGTGGCTTGCTGAAAGCTGCTACCTTCTTTTCTGTAATGAGAGTAATAAAAATTGTGCCTATTACATAGTTGCCACTCAATACATTTCTAAATAAATGAATGAACCCATGGGTGAATAAATGAATGTGTGAATGTGTGAACTAGTTGGTGTAAAAAATGCAAGGACAGCTGTCCCTCAAATTCTCTCTTTACCTCTGTCCTTAAGGAGTGATTCTCTCTCTGTACAGCCCTAGAAGAGTCTACAAATGGATGAAATATTTTTGTTCCTGAAAGACAAAGGGTCATTGAAGATGTTTTCAACTTATTCTGTGGGGAAGGACAACTTCAGATTTAATCTTAAATTCCTGGCAAGATTCTTGGACCAAAGTACAATACAGTAGTCCCCCTCCCCCCTTATCCTTTGTCTTGCTTTTTTCAATTTCAATTTTCCTATGTCAACTGTGGTCTGAAAATATTAAATGGAATATTTCAGAAATAAAGAATTCGCAAGTTTTAAATTGTGAGCCTTCCTAAGTAGTGTGATGAAATCTCCTGCTACCCTACCTCATCTCACTCAGGATGTAAACCATCCTTTTGTCCAAGATATTCACATAATATGCTCTACCCATCTATTAGTCATCAACATTGTCTACTCCTGACACCTAACTATTGAAATTGTCATAACTCGATGATCCAGGATCACCCAAAACCATTGATCCTTCTTCGGATGTATCATCATAAGGTCAACCACAGCCTAATGCTATGTCACAATGCTCGGTCGCTGACCTCATTTCATCTGATCATGTAAGCATTTTATCATCTCACATCAGCACAAGAAGAGGAAGGATGAATACAGTACAATAAGATATTAAATAGTTTGAGAGAGAGGGAGAGACCACATTCATGATTTTATTAGATAATTGTGTAATAAATTATTATATCACTATAATTGTTCTATTTTATTATTAGTTATTGTTGTTAATCTCTTACTCTGCCTAATTTATAATTTATTAAACTTCATCATAGGAAAAAACATAGTACATATAAGGTTTGGTTCTATCCATATTTCAGGCATCCACTAGGCATCTTAGAATATATCTCCTATAGATAAGGGGGTAAATACTACAACCTAAGATAGTGGTGAAAGCTTGTAAAATTTAAATTGTATAACGTTAGCACTTAAAAACTAAGGAAAAATTAACACAGATAAGCCTTTGTTTATGCAGGAAATCATTCCAGTATAACTGTCTTAGAAAACTTCATAATGCATCAAAAGTCATGTTTACGTACATATTTTAATGGAAATGGCTATATCTATTTTTTAGTGGGGCTCAGAATTAATTTTGCTTCTTTACTATGTAATGGCTCATTTCCTACCTTGTTTATTAAAGTGTGGGTCTAGGGAAGCGCAAATGCAACGGTATTATTGTTATAGAAGCTACATAACTCATGTCACTAAGTAAAAGGCACATTGAAGGATCATTGCTGTATTTTTTTATTGTCTTTTTCATCAACAACCTACTAAAATTTTATGGCACCTTGAATTCTGCTAACCTTGAAAAAAAATTTTAAGAACTATAACTGCATTACTTTCAATTCAGTTATTCTGGTAACTCAAGTCATATAACAATCACTCAGCCCTGAAAGTTTCCTTTTGTAATTTGCTTCTGTCCATGTTACAGAGCACAAATAAGCTTATCAAAGTATTTTAAAATTAAAGACACAAATGAAGAACATGCAAATATGTATTATGCACTAACTTAGTCCTGTGTAGGTTCTGTGAAAACAGATTTTGCTGTTTACCTTTAGAAGTTATAGTCTGCTGACAGTTAAATTGCCAATATTCTTTAGCCCAGAATACATGTGGTCAAAGCCTTTGCTGACCTAATGTAGCTTCTGCTAGTGTCTAGTTGACACTGTAAGTGAACACTTGTAGTATTTACTACAAATCAGAGCTTCACTTTTTTCTTTTGAGAGCTGATTCACCAGTACACTGAATGTCAAGCAGCTCTTGCTGAAATCTATGTTCCTGAAATCAATTTTGTAGTAATTATAGTAGCCGGTATTTATTTTCTATTTATGTGCCAGCACTGTGCTAAGCATGTTATATGCATTTGCTCATTTAATTCACACAAATCCATTTCTTTTCAGCATAAAGAGAGGTTGACATGCAACAGATGCTTAGACAAAATATCAACATTTTAAATAAAGGCAAAATCTAACTTTGTGCTTGCATGACTCACCTCACTTCTCTCACCATAATCCTGGCCCTGTTGCATCCTGACTTTTAAAAAACTTTGATATTTGGTTCACTATGTATCTTGTAAAATTAATTTTGGCTTTTAAAAAATATTGAATTAAAGTATCTTATTTAATTAAATACTGAGCTGTCTCAGTCAATTCAGACTGCCATAACAAAAATACCGTCATCTGAGTGGCTTAAAAAACAAATATTTCTTTCTCATAATTTTGGAATCTGGGAGGTTCAAGAAGAGTCAGTGTTTTGTGAGAGCCCACTTCCTGGTTCATAGATGGCCCTCTTTTCTTTGTGTCCTCACATGGCAGAAGAGGCAAAATTGTTTTCTGGGCCTCTTTTATAAGCCACTAATCCCATTCATGAGGGCTGCACCCTGAAGACCTAATCACCCCCAACGGCCCCACCCCTTGTGGGATAGGATTTCACAGTATGAATATTAGGGTGACAAAAATATTTAGTCCATAACATGAGTTTTTGATGACTTGATTATGGGCTTTTTTGGCACCTGCTTGTCCCCTTAAATTTTACACCCAAGGAGAAGACTTAGCTCATCTCACTCTAATCTGGCCCTGAGGCTCGTAAGAAGAGATTGTCTTTCTCCTGAGATGATTTTTCTTTGCTTTTGCCAAGGTCTGTGGGGACAAGCACTCTGGAATTTCTGATAGATTGAGACATTAACTCAGTTTCAGGGATTTACACAGTAGTACCCTGAGCAGCAGCCACAGGAGAGCTTCTCTACATACAGTTCTAGTTCTTCCTTACTGCTAGAGCACAGCCCCCTGAGGTCCTCTTCTGTCTTTAATGCCTTTCCTCCTAGCCCTGTGCAACATAAGTTCCCTTTGGTAGCTCAGACTCCTGGGCTTCTCCTCTCTTCCAGCTCCAGGCTGGAAATATATTAACTATCTCCTCAGCTTATTGTTTCCTCCAAATTTACTACTTGTCCTTAATGAAAGGTTTGATCCGACTGACCTAATCAATCAGTAATGGCAGTAGAAATCCTGGATTATTTTGTAAAACCTAAATTATTTGCCTTAGATATCCTGGCCATTTAAAGTCCCCAAATAATCATATTTAACTCCACCTTTCTTTTGCTGTAAAGATAATAGATTAAACTATTTTATTGGTTAAGAAAAGGGTTTGCCCCCAGGAAAAAGCCTAAAGGTTATTTAGTCAAATCTCTGACTCTAAAATGTCAGGGGTTTTAAAAACTGTACCATCGATTATTGCAGAATGATTTGCTCTTGAAAGGAATTCTACTTTTGTAATGACTTTATTCCTTACATCTATCACTTTTCTTCCATCTATCTCTTTTCTTCTTTACTGATTTGCTAGAAAGGGTATTCAGTAGTCCTTAAATTTTTTTCAGAATCAAAAAATACTTTGAGAATCTAAGAAAAGCTGTGTAAAATTTTTTCCACAGAAATATTTGCCTATGTTCAAATATTTGCATATATAAATTCAAGGGGTTTCGAGTACCTCAAGTATACATAAACAAAGGAATATTATACATACACAATTATTTGAACATTATTCAGTGTTCAGTATATAATAGTGGTTTATTTGCTCTTATTGATACCAAACACACTCCTGTGCTTTTTTTGGCAAACTCCACCATAGCCTGGAATGCCCCAATTTTTCTGTGGATTATATGGGTAGGAGCATGACAATAACAGAGAAAAGAATGCAATATGATGACAACAGTGGAGGAAAACTTCAAAAGAACTTCATATTAAATAGTAAAAAGAAGTGTTGGGTGGCCATACCTGGGAAAATTGGATGTGCTTGGTAACAGATTCAAGGACTGAGCATTCTAACACAATCTTAGTAAATACCTAGTAAAGACTCTACCTGTTCCATTGATACAATTCCATGGTCTAGCAAGTGAGGAGTGTGGAATACATGTGTTAGAAAACACCTCAAAGGAGAATTGGAGTGAGTGCACTGAACAATACCTGTGGAGACGGAGGGGACAAGGAAGCTGACTGCGGAAGGAAAAAAGCAAAAACAAAAAGAAAACAGGGCCACCCGAGGCAATTTATAGAGGCCTGATCCAGTGAGAAGAAGGAGTGTGGTCTTCTTTTGAGCTAAAATTTTTGACTAAAATTTTAACCTATGGGTCAAAACCAATTCATGTATGCAAAAGCGTGATCCAAATTATCTGTAAAAGGGAAGGCTCCATCTCCACAGTTACCTTATAATCCTTGCAAAGTTCCCAGGGCACAAAGGCAGTTGTGAGTGCAACACATACCGTCTACGAAATTAAACCACTGGGGTAGGTGTGAGCGGTCATTGAACTTTAAACATAATTGGTATAGGTTATTTCAATTGGATTTTACATTGCTCTCTGAACACTGCATGGATCATTATACAAATTCATAAAAAGCTAGGAAATTCTATTCCCAGGAGGTTCATATGTAGTTGCTATAACAACTACCTTGAACCTAAAGGATGAAGGTAACTTAAAGTATATTAATCCCTCTTGAGCCACACAAAGATTTGTTTGATTTATCCCAGAACTATCAGACTTTCTTGATGTTTGGAGAATATGCAACAGTAGTAGAATTTAGCATTTCAACTTTTTGACTCCACATTCCATAGGATATTGAAATTAAAATACTGCCATCAACATTCACCATTTATTCTGTAACTCTAAAGTACAGTCATGTGTTGCTTAACGAAAGGAATATGCTCTGAAAAATATATGGTTAGGAGATTCATCATTGTGTGGATATCATTGAGTGTACTTACACAAACCTAGGTGGTATAGCCTACTGCACACCTAGGCTATGTGGTATAGACTATCACTCCTAGGCTACAAAACTGTGTAGGCAATTGTAACATGATGGTAAGTATATGTGTATCCAACATATAAAAGGTAGAGCAAAAATATGATATAAAAGATTTCTAAAAAATGGTACACCCATAGGGCACTTACTATGAATGGAGCTTGAAGGATGGGAAGTTGCTCTGGGTGAGTCGATGAGTGAGTATCCAGTGAATATGAAGACCAAGGACATTACCGTACAGTACTGTAGACTTTATAAACCACTGTACACTTAGGCTATACATAATTTGTAAAAAATGTTTTTTTCTTCTTCAATAATACTGCTCTACGACATTATGAAGACTGACGTCACCAGATGTTAGGAATTTTTCAGCTCCATTATGATCTTGTGGGACCACCGTCATATATGCAGTCTGTGGTTGACCAAAATTTCATTGTGTGACACATAACTGAATGTTAATTTTCCATCTGAGATTAGTAATTCCACTAGAAGTAATCCTCCCTCACCCAGCCCTCTGCCCCCGTTCACCTTCCACTTTGTGTACCAGATAACTTCAAAGGAATGGGGGAAATGTCTCGAAGTAGAAACAAATCTCTTAACAGGTATAATAAGAAATGTACGAAGTAAATCATTTCATAAACATCAGAACTACATGTCCTTAACTCAGGTGTGAAAATGTTCTCTTTTTTTAAAATAAAAACTGATAGTCACTGCATATGATTGAATAGTAAAACTGAGAAGAAAAATGACTCTCTCTATGTGTGTGTGTGTGTGTGTGTGTGTATGTGTGTGTGTCTATAGTCATAAAATGAGATGAGACTGGGCCACCTGTGTGTTTGAAGAGAATATTGGGCCTGGGAGCTTAACTTATTAATATAAAAAAAGATATCACTTAAGTCGATGAGCTTCTGGATGTCAACTAGCAAAGGTGATGTTGGCAACCGTGATGCTGTAGTAATGGACCAAACACCTACATTAAAAACAAAATGCATTTATTTTAGTAATTTTTGCTTTCTGGACCCATGACTATACTGTTACTTATTTAACTTTGCAGAAAAATAAAAGATCTCTCTTATTGATAATTTGTAATTTTTTCTGAACTGGTATATGTTGTACAAAAACCATCATATACTTCTATTCATAATCTGAGTAAAGAGAATGTTGTTGCTATATCAAGTTGTTAGAGACCTTTTAACTGGGGCCTTCAGGATAGAAGCCTTTGATGAGATGTCAGAAAATGGTATGACTTAGTCAAATATTTTTAATAGGTTTTACTATGATTTAGGTATGAGAAGGCCAACAGATCAGGAGATGACTGCCATTGAAAAGACAGTTTGTTATACTCTTTGATCCCAAGAAAGGAAGAACGCATGGAGCCATGGGGCTAGAGGGTCACACTGGGAGTTGCGGGGCTTGGTCATGAGGCAGCAGGAAAGAAAGAATCATGGGCAAGAGCATTTATCATGATTTCCACGGGAGGAATGAGCAAGGCAGGGTAAGCAGGCTTAAAATTGACTAGCTTGGAACAATATCAGTGGGCTCTGGGACATAAGAACTGTTCCTGGTTACCTGGTACCTGGTCCTAAGGGATGAGGATGTATAGTGCCCCAGAGTGTGAAGTCCGATAGGGTAGGTTGTTGGAGAAGAGGACTTAATAGACTGCCTAAGAAGGGGAACTGAGCAGCCTCTATCCGGGGCCTCAAAACTGAATCAAGATGGCATTTGAAACACTACATTATAATTGACCCCTTGATGTTTTGGCATCGGTTTTGATCTTGATTATTTGAGGTATATGAGTGGCCTGAAATGTACAGGAGACCTTTGGAGAGTAGGACATAAGTTGCCCTAAGGCATATAGAAAATACATTGTTATGAGAGTAAAAAGGAGGAATACAAGTAAAAGTACACGGAGTTCTTGTAGGCTGGCTTGTAACTAAGTTTCCTATTTATATGACATTAACCAAGGAAACAGATGTGAAATTCCTAGGGTCTCTAGTAATATCTTGGCGGTATTATAATGTGTGTTAAAAGTATGTGTGTGTGTGTGTGTGTGTGCACGCGTGCGCGTGTGTCTGTGTGTATGTATTTGTCAGGTCTAAGTGGTAGGTCCAGTAGTTACATTGTTGGAGGATATAAACTAACAGTTTAATAAAGCATATGTTAAAATTAGTGGTATGTGTGTCACCAATGGGAAAGGGTGGTTGAGGTAGTCATGGATGGAGACACAGGGAAGGAGGTCATAATAGAAAGCTGAGAGGATATTAGGAGAAGGTACTGGGGAGTGAATAGTCCTCTCCTCAAAGGATGGAGGGATTGACTAGTATGAAGAGTTTACCTCCAGGGTGTAGCAATCCTATCCATTCATTTTTATTAATAGAATGGCACATATTTTAGTTCCCTTTACTGGATTTCTTTTTAGGTGTGGGAGTATAGGGGTGTACGTTTTGGGAGACAGCAAGGAGTATGTGAGGGTCATAGGCTAAGCAGATAGCAAGCTGCAGAAACATAGTAGAACCCCTAATATCAAAGAAAGAAAAGTAATAAATATCTCAAGTACACTTTGTCAGCCTCTTGGGATAGGCAGCCCACGGAGTTGCTGGGGCAGGGGTTTTGGTGTCTGGGGTGAAGTCACAGGGGACAATGTCATCTCCACTGGTGAGCTCCTGGGCCGCTAATATTTGGGATTCCCCAAAGAAAAGATTGACAGGCCTAAATGTTCACACAGTCCTTTCAATTTGCTTTTTAGGGTATCACCCTTAAATTATATCAAGAGAAAAGCAAAAACAATTTTAAAAGGGGGAGAGCTTGTAGGCAACAGATAAATGTAGCAGAAAGAACAACTAAAAACAGCAAAGCCTATAATTATTCTCATTTATTGTGAGATAAAGGAATGTATTGCATGCAAAATATGAGAACAGAATGCTATGAGAAATTTAAAAGTAAACAAAACTATTAGAAATAAAAACACAATAACCAAAGCTTTTAAAAACTAATTTGAGCATTCTGGAAATATTATAAATAAGGACAGAGGATTAGGGTTACTAGGGGTTAGGGATGAGTGAGCAGAGAGGAAAGGGTGGCCATAGAAGGGTACCATGAGGCATGTCTTTGTAGTGGATGGAACAGTTTTGAATCCTGATTGTGGCTACATGAGTCTACACATGGGATAAAAGTGTACAGAACTAAGCACATACACACACAAATGAATACATATAAAACTTGTGACATCTGAATAAAGTCTGTGGATTATACCAATGCCAATTTCCTGTTTTGGGTCTACTACTATACTACAGTTATATAAGGTCTTACCAAGGAAAATGAATGTCAGTTATTAATTCTAGGTGAAAACAAGTGGAACAAGAAGGGTAAATTATACTAATTTGTTCAAAAGTTAATAATATTTATGTAGTTATACATAAAACAGTTATTATTAAATTTAAAATTGTGATACAACTATATTGGAAAAAATGAATAGAAGGTAAGTGGGGGATGGTTTTTGAAAAGCTAATGCTTTAACCACTATAAAATAGGAAGTTAATAAATGGTGTTTAAAATTGATAAATCAATAAATAACTGTCCAAAGGTAGTGAGTTATCTCAATTGATTGCTCACAGTCACTTTTAGATCAAACTCCTTGTACTACTTTTTCTCCCCTTCTCACTACCTCACTTGACTACCCTAAAAAAGAAAAAAAAGAAAGAAAAATTAACTTTACAATGTAGGACTAAATATAAGAAAATACATTTATGAGAGTTGAAAGAAGGATTGGTCCAGGAAACTATTTTTCATTATAAGCCTATTTGATTATTTTGACTGTGAACATGTATTACTCTGGCAACAATAAAATTTAATAAAAAATATGTAATATATTAAAGAAAACTTATGAAAAAGGATTCTATCATGTTATTTTAAAGAATAAAAGGTAAACCTATATCCCCTCAAAAGAAAATTGGATAAAATGTGAATAAAATGTAATTTTCAGCTCACCTAATCATTTTATACCCACACTATGTTCATTGTTACCTGGTTATTGTTTGTTTAGCATCATCTCAGGACATGTCAGGAGTTACGTATTTCCTTTAAGTAATATGCAAGATATTGACATAGAGATTTCCTAGTTTAGCAGCCAACATACTGGATTATAGACCCCTGATGGGTAGAAACACTGTCTTATGTATTTCGTTAATTCAGTGCCAGAGCTTTTTCTCAGTATTTATTTGTTTAATTGAATTGGAAAACAAACAAACAAATACACAAAAAAGAGGAGAAATACAGAAGACTAATGGCAGCTGTTTTTATTTCCTAGGGAACCAGGAAATCAGATGCATTCAGTTTGGCCCAAATGAATGAAAGAAGACATATGAAACAATAAGAAAATGAAAAAATAAGGATGTGTATCTTGATGCATTTTAGATAGAATACTTTTTTATTATTAAGACAGTGAAACCAATATTTTTACAAGAGCAGATAAATCACAGAGACCAGAAATTGATAAAAAGCTGATACACATTTTCCTAAAGGAGATTTAAAAGAAAATGTTAGTAAATTGTAAAGATAAAAAGTTTTGGTTTTGGATAGAATTTTCTAACGTTTCGCTTTGCCATTCGGGGTTCCAAATTTGTACTTTTAAGAGATGGATTATAACTTATGAAGATATGAAAAATAAAGAGAAAGTATTGTAAAAAAATGTTCTAATAGGACTATATTTGCAATCATATACTTGGATCTGGTGCTCCGAGGCAATCAAAATCGTAGAATATATAGCTTTGGATTGCAATAAATTTACCATTCTGTTGATGAAGGTGGGTTGAATTATCTTTATTCATAAAAATGTTGAACAATAATTTCAAGCAAGGAACAAATGCGTGGTAGAATAGTAGACAGTGCATAATACTTAGACTAGGTAAAGCAAAATGCAATAGCAATTTCAGGGAGAGGTTAAGTAGGAAAAACTTGATGGAGATGACAATACTTGCCTATGACAAACTATAAGGAAAGAAACTAGGGTAGGTGGGGAGATAGGTATCTGTTTTTTTCTGGTTGAAACTGAGCTTTTGTGCTAATATTGCAATAAGGTCAGACACATAGAATGAAAGACCATCGTATGTTCCAGGCTGCTCAGATTTCCAGGATAACTGCACCAAATGAAAAGTCTTTGGGTCACTAAGGCATCTAATAGAGAGTGAAGAAAACCATTCAGAATTTGTCCACCAACGCTTAGGCACTTGTACAGCTTGCAAATGTGAGCTTGCAGAATATTTTCTAGGTACCTACTGTGCACTTTACTTACCATGTGCCCATATATGCTTTATTAATAATGCTCTTATGCTTGAATGTGTTATTGTGGCATAGGTTTCTGGATACTGAAGATAATGTCCCACCCCTAGCCAAGGCTTAATCTGCAAAGCAGCTGTTGGGCTCCATCCAGAACTCTCCCACCTAAAGATTCTAAACTTTTCATCCAGCTCTTCATCTTTGTAACCATCTGGGCAAACACAAAATACAAGTCAGCTCAGAAAGAGATATGAAGCAATGCAATATCGTTACTTTAAGAGAAACTGAGAACATCTACATTAACTTCTTTGTTTTATAAATGAGTTAACTGGACCAGAGAGGTGTGGGATCAGCATGTTCAATGCTATGCAATTTGATAGTGGTGACCAAGCAGAGATTTGAAGTCCAATTCTCTGAATTTCTAATTTAGCCTTTCTAACCTGAGCATTTATCAACCAGTAGGGCGGGAATAGAGTGGCTATGTGTCTACTACTTGATTTTACAAGTGTATGTGCCCCTGTAAATGAAACCATTCAATATTTTATTTCAGACCTGAAAAGCTACAAATAAAATAAGAAAATAAAATAGAGTTAGTGCATTTGCCTAGCTGCAGCTGAATCTGATGGAGAATGGAAAACCGATTCATTGTCATAGCCAGAGCTTGTGATTGGCAAGGGAAATGATCCTGGGCCTTCACTGCCTATCGTGTCCATAAGAAAAGTAATAGGGAATACTGACTAGCCACTAGCCACACATTTCACGATGGTACCATTCAGACCATTCAGTCTATAAATCTAGTTATTATCACCACATCCCGACAATTGGTCTCATCATCTTAAATTAATTACAAATACAGATAAAGCAGTTAACATTTCCACGTCCCTGCAGAGAAGAAATTTTGTGAACAATGTTTTAGTAGTGGCACATCAAGATTCAGATATAGACAGAACTAGATAGAATTTCCTGTTTATTAATGAATGGAAGACATTCCAGGATTATGACTGACCATGACAGATTCTAGTAACATCTACAGAAATTTATTCTCTCTAATAAACTCTTCAGCATGCATAACTTTCCACCTGAACTGTAATGACTCAATCTAAATGCTCCAGTCTTTTCCAATCATATTTAGAAAATCTTTGGACATTAGAAACGTTAACTAAATTTCTTTTCCTTTCCACAAATATGGGTAAATTAGGGTAGAATGAAAATAATCTGACTATTGCCATTTTTAATAAAAGTCTATATGTGAAGTATAATTCTGATACTGCTTTGGTTGAGCTGATCTCTCCATCTATCCTGCCATCTGCTCACTCTTTTAAGTCTAGACTGCTTACTGAAATAGAAATGCTTTTTAGGTGCAATCTACTTGAAAATATCTGAGTGTATGCACAGGTGTAAAGTTTATAAACTCAGCATGCAGTCCTGATAGGCACATTGGAAAATTTTGCTTTTTAATTTCTTGAAGTTTGTTTTCCAACTAATCCTCATGTTATTGTAGGTCTTATCATCCTTGACCAGATGCTAATTTTCCAGATCAGTGGTCCTAAGGTCAAAACCTGAAATACAAGTAGACTTATTAGTTTTCAATGTTTTTTTTCATACTTTCTGGAAGAGTTTCTCAAAGAATGTCAAATCTTACATTGAATGTTTCACTTTGTGTTAGTTAACAACTGCTTAAACTCCTTGCTATATTCAGGGACTAACTCTTTTAAAGTTGGGAAGTCAGAGAGAAGGAGCACAAGGAAAAAAATCTCTTCATTGACCCTCTGCCCTAGTTAAATCATTATAATTGAAAGTTGAAAGCATAGTACTAACTTTCTTTATGTCAGATATTTAAAAAGTCGCTGACGAGTCAAATGAAAACAATACAAAGAAACCTAGCCTTCCAAAAACCTTTTAATGAAAAAGCATATTATATATTAACATATGTGTAGAATATATACATATATATTTTCAAAGTTTACATCTACTTCTAAATATTGAACCTTGGAAAGTATGTCCTCCAATATTGGAGATATTTGCTGAATATGATTTTTAATAAAGTTAAAGTAGATAGTAGACAATAAAGTTAGCAGAAAAATGAATGAATCTTAGCAATTCTGGCAGCTTAATATGAGTGCAGATGTATATAATGTTCAAGAAAGTTTATTCCCTAAGAAGAAAGAGCTTAAATTGGATATGAGCTTCAGAAAGCATCATATACAATTCCTTCATTTTTGAAGCCATAGAGATACAGACTAAGGAAAAATATCTATGATTGACATGAGGATAAAATAAGATTGATAAATTCATTGTTTTCAATATGAATACTCCATGGCTTTGAAATTGAGAAGTCTTTTAAATTTCACTCATTTATTTGGAGTATAATTTAGGTAAATTTCAGAACTGTAAGCCTGTTTTTATAAAAAATACACTCTAAAAAATACATATTTAATCTGATTTTTATCTGGTCCCACTTAGTGAAAATGCACACACATGTAGATATACAAAAATGTACACACAGTTTTCAAAAGAACACTACCTTTTGTTGATGATGTAGGAAAAAATAAATTGTTATATCCTATTTTACATAGAGTGGGCATCACTCTTAATGTTTTTTAATCACCCAATGCATTCATGACTGTGAAAATCAGCTTGGAGAAATGTACAATGAGTTCTAATCTTTCGAGATTTATGTATGTGTGTACATACATATATATAT
>RJWJ010034360.1:0-17296 GCA_004363605.1 Indri indri | reverse complement strand
GCTTCCACACTGCCTTCAGAAGGATCTTTCTAGAACAGAATCTCTCCTCTTGTTCAAATCTGCCACTGATTCCTCTTTGCTTGTAGCAATAGTTTTCAAACTTTTTAGTCTTAGGACCTCTTTGCAGTTATAAAAGTTATTGAAGAACCCAAGAGCTTTTGTTTATGTGGGTTATAGCTATCAACATTTACCATATTAGAAATTGAAAGTGAAAACATTTCAAAACATTTATTTATTAATTAAAATGAAATATTCATATTGTATGTGAATATTTTGGGGAAAAATAGCTAAACTTCCCAAGACTAAATGATTATTGAGCAACACAGCATTATTTTATACTTCTGCAAATCTTTTTATTGTTTGGCTTAGATAGAAAAAAGCTCAATTCTCATCTTTGCCTCTATAGTCAATCTGTTGTAATTTATTGTTTTGGTTGAAGTTTATGAAGAAGCTTGGACCACATACAAATATGTACTTGAGAAAATGAGGAGTATTTTAATCGCCTCTCAGGTAATTGTGAAAGTATACTTTAATACTACACCAAAACTCAACAAGTGGTGGTTTCTTAAAGGTCAGTTGCAATGTGGAATACGGTTTCAATGTAAATTAACTTTTCTTACTCTATTACTTTAAAATCTATTGATCTATCTTGCATTTTGAGTAGATTTTGGCAGCATCATGCACTGATCCTGTGGAAGACACTGGGTCACTGACTTGTGCAGAGCTTCCAAATATTGACATGTTTTATTACACTGTTGAATGTTGAAAAAAATCTCATTAATTAATGTTACCACTGATAATACCACTGATCTCATAAGAAAATTCTTTTAGTATTTGGGAAGCTGTCAAATCCATGGTGTAAAATTTCCAACACTTTCACTTTTGCTCAAAAGCTCAGATTTTATCATTGGCAACAAATACTGTAAGTTGTTTTCTTTGAAGTAACAAGCTTACTGCATTCATTTTTTAAAGAAAATGTCTGCCAGATACTTAAATCTGAATAACCATATTTTTTTTGGCAGTTGTTCTTTCAAGTAAAAATGGTGTTCCATGAAAAATGGCTAGTTTCACCTGCAACTCAAACAATTACACAAGTGTTTTCCCTAGAGATAACCACAGTACTTCGGTATGCAGTAGAATTGTTTCAGGCATACTTTCCATTCCATCACACAGAATATGAGAAAGTCATGTACTCAAGGGTCAAGACTTAATAAAAATAATAATTTAACTATATCATCAAGGATGTTCTTAAGTTAGGCAAGCTTTTTATTTTTTCACTCAACATTGCTTTTGCACTGTCATTGCACATGTCTACAAAGTTAAAAAAGCAAATAATGTGTTAGCATTATTACAAAAAGGATTTTGACCTCTTGGGCTCCTTGAAAGGGTTTGGAGACCACACTTTGAGAAATGATGCCCCACAAGGTTAGACCCTAACTTCTTGGTGTGACCCAGACAGCTCCCCATGCCCCACCCCAGCGGACCTCACCAGCCTCATTTCTCACACCATTTCATCCCTCCTGAAGCTCATTCTTCAGCTGGAAAGAGTAGACTCATTCTGTCCAGAAAGTGCCCTGGCTCTAGAACCAGAACCAAGCTGCTTAGTTTCTCAATGTGCAGGAGCAAAAAACAAAGTGACATTCTCCTTACTTCAGAACTTTGGGCCTTTGCTTGAGCACTCCCTTTCCCTTCTGGTGAGCTCCTATTCAGTCATCAAAGTCTAGCCCAAATATCACCTCCTCTGGGAAGCCTTTCCCTCTCATTCCAATGTACACCCATAGTATTGTGTACAAACTTCGTTTGTAAAACTTAATACATTGTAGAGTGCTGTGCTCTGAATGTGTTCCCCCAAAACTCACGTATTGAAACTTAATCGCCAATGTGATAATATTAAGAGGTAGGGCCTTTAGGCGGCGATTAAGTCATGAGGTCAGAGTCCTCATGAATGGAATTAGTGACTTTTTTTTCCCTTTTTTTCCTTTCTTTCCAGAACTTGCAGTGTTGACAGGAATTAGTGACTTTTTAAAAGAAGTTCGAGGCAGCTGTTTCCCCCTACCCCCATGCGAGGACGTGACCACAGGGCGCCATCTATGGAGCCTTTACCAGACACCAAGTCTGCTGGTGCCTTGATCTTGGACTTCCCAGTCTCCAGAACTGTGAGAAACGCTTTTCTATTATTTATAAATTGCCCAGTCTAAGGTATTTTGTTATAGCAGCTGAATGGACTAAGACATACAGGTTCACAGGGCCCTATAAACAACTCAGAAATCAACAACTGGACTTGGTTTATTAACCTCATTTGGTTTTAAAACTCTCCTGGAGGGATATGAGGCTATTTATGGTTTTGTTTTTTTTTTTAAACTTTATTTGGTGGGGCTATCCATACATTTCACTACAGCAGTGTTAATGTGTTTGATACGTAGGCATTGCTGCAGGCCCCACTGGGGTGCCATGAGAATAATGATATATGCTCTATATTACATTTCTAAAACCTGATAAATTCTGAAATCCAAAACATTTGACCCCTGAGGATTTGGAGTGAGGGATTGTATTGACTTGTATTATGTCCCCTTGAGTATGTCCATCTCTTCTGCTTAACTGACATCTGGGAGGACAGGTACCATGTCCTAAACAGATCTGTGCCCCCAGATTCCAGCAGATTCCATGCCTGGTGTATGGTCACATGCAGCAAAGTCTGTGGTATAAGTTGAATTTATAAATCCTCCATAACTCTCCCACCCCAAATTTTAAGGAACAGATTGGGTTTCAGAATTGTACGGTAGAGTTCGGGTTACAACAACAGATTGCACATATGCATTTAATTTTGCTCCCCCCAAAACCTCACTGGAACTTCTGGAAGAATTTTTTTCAAAAAAAGACATAAACCCACAATGTTGAGAAAAACAGAATGCAAAAGCACAGCTGCAAGAGGAGAAGGATGGTGACTGATCAGGCAGGCCTGGGAATGCCAAGTCCAAAGCAGCCGTGGGAAGGCTGCATAGCAGTGTGAGTTGCGCAGAGGAGTCTGCCAAAGACACAGAGACTGGCAATGCCAGGTCCCTCTGCGAATGAGGTGGGTATGGATGCTGCTAAAATAAGAAGTGCTTGTTGGGGAAGCTATTTAGGAAGCACTTAGGTTCCCGGATACCTCCTCAACCCCACATAGCTCCTCTCCCGCACAGCCAAAGACCAGAGTAAAACAGGGCTTCTCTGGATTGGGGGACAATGGGCACAACTGAGGACTTAGGTATTCACAGAAAACAGAGATAAAGGAACCAAATATATTTTAATGCTGAATGTGGAAACACCACACCCACACACTCCAGCCTTCCCCACTCAGCTTATTTCCTAGAACTCTGGCAACCAAACCTTTATTCCCCAGGGAGGGGGCTGGACCATGACTAACTTAAAGGAAAGACTTAAGAACATTGACATACTGGATTTTCCAACAGATAAACACGCAGTCCACCCTGCTGTGAAGTTCCAAGTGGACGGCCCTTCACATACTCAGAGCTTCCCATTACATTATTAGCATTTCATTGAGAAGAGAGCTAAGAAATACCTCACACCTAAGGAAAACCTTGAACAGGGAAGAGAGAGAACAAAATAGGGTAAAAGCAACCTGGAAGAAACAAACACTATGAAGAGTGGTTTTTGGGTTTTTTGGTTTTTTTTTTTGTCTTCAGAGAGATAACAAAAGACTATTGCATTTCCAAATTGAAACAAAAACAGGATTCTGTTAGAAAACATTGAAAGATTTAGAAAGAGCTTTAGAAATTAAGATAGTTGAAATAAAAAAATCAAAAAAAGGGTTGGAAGATCAAGTTGAGGAAACAGCTTAGAAATTACAGCAAAAAAGACAAAGAGATTGAAAATAGGAAAGAAGGAAAATAAACGGAAGTCCAGTCCAGGAGATCCAACATGAGAGTAACAGATGTTCCGGAAGAAGAGAACAGAGAGAATGGTGAAGGAATCATTTATGGTAATCTCAAGAAATTCTGCAGAATGCAAGTTTCCAAACTGAAGAAGTTCAGCAAGTGCTGGACATTTCATGATGGATGAAAACAGACCCAAGTGAAGGCATGTCACTGTGAAATTTCACAACACTGAGGAAGAAAAGGAAGATTCTATAAGATTCCATTTCTCCAGGGAGAAAAAACAGAATCCGAATAGCTTCAGATTTCTCATAGCAACACTGAGGGCGAGACACAATGTCTTCAAACGTCTGCATGACAATGATCTGTAATCTAGAATTCTATTCTCAGTGCAGGTGTCAACCAGGTATGATCATTTGAAAATGTTTAGACAAATGTATTTTGAAATATCCAAGATCTCAAAATACTTTCCCACGCACCATTTCTGAGCAAGCTACTGGAGGAGAAGCTCCATTGAAACAAAATCACGTATCACGTAATAGCAAGATGTGGGTTCGGTAAAGCGGAGGTCTTTCATGTGAGAAAGTGACAGTTGTGCCCCAGTCTGTCTGTAAGGGAGGACAACCAGTTCAGCCAGTCCAGAGGAAGGCCTGTGATTCAGCAGATAGACGTGCTTTGGGCATTTTCAGCAGCAACCTCGCTCAAGGAAGAGAATGCCCGGAGAAGTGGAGCTCTGATTCTTTTCTGGGTCTGACTTGCCTTGCTTGACCAGGTGCTTAGTAGAGTTCCTGTTCTCCCTGTAAATCATTTCAACTGCATATCAGTGTTCAGCTTTGGCCCATTCTTGAGACCTGGAGTAGGTCAGTGAGCTGAGAAGCAAAACAAACAAACAAACAAAAAACGGAACAGCCCCCTCCCCATGAATGTAATTCTGCCAGACTGCAGTTGGTGGCTCAATCTGCGGCCATCTCAGATGCCCAGTACCCCAAGGCAGACTGTGATCCACACTCGGTCAGCAGATCTTCTCCAGGGAGACTTCATCTGTTAGTAGCAATATTGCCCCTTTCTTACAATGGTTTGAGTTTGTTTTTTTGGCTTTTCAAAACTCAACAAAATATCATTTATGGATGTACATATAGATAGCAAAACTGCATGAAAGTGTAAGGGAATGTTTAACTCAAAAATTGGAATAGAGGTTGCTTTTGTCAGGAGAGAGAGTGATGCTATCTTGGAGGGTTAACAGTGGAATTTTAAAGCACTAGAGGCTGGTTGTGGTGGCTCATGCCAGTAATCCTAGGACTCTGGGAGGCCGAGGAGTGCTTGAGCTCAGGAGTTCGAGACCAGCCTGAGCAAGAGTGAGACCCCGTCTCTACTAAAAATAGAAAAATTAGCTGGGTGCCTATAGTCCCAGCTACTCAGGAGGCTGAGGCAGGAGGATCCCTTGAGCCCAGGAGTTTGAGATTGCTGTGAGCTATGATGACGCCACGGCACTCTACCAGGGGTGACCACTCTACCAGGGGTGACCAAGTGAGATTATGTCTCAAAAAAAAAAAAAAAAAGTACTGGGAATATTTTTATTTCTTAACCAATTTCTTTAAAGTGTACATACATAATTATAGATTCTTACATATTTATGATTCAATTCACAATAAAAACCTTTTACATTTAGGACAAATGAGGGGATTTAAAATGGCGACTCAGAGATAGCAGATATTTGATTTGTAGGTTTATTTCTCAATTAGGCCAACTCTTATCACCATTTAATACTGCCAGCTGCCCCTCCCCCCATTACCACCCCCATCCCTAGACCCTTCCAATTACCCTTACTCTGCTCTACTTTTTCTTTTTTGAAATAGTACTTATTAGCTTCTTCTTAATAAGAAGAACAGTGGGTCTCAAAATGTTTGGTTTAAAAATTTTATGCTCTTAAATATTATTGAAGACTTCAAAAGACTTGCTATGTAAGTTATATCTATTGATATTTATCATATTTGAGCCGGGCGCGGTGGCTCACGCCTGTAATCCTAGCACTCTGGGAGGCCGAGGCGGGTGGATTGCTCAAGGTCAGGAGTTCGAGACCAGCCTGAGCAAGAGTGAGATCCCGTCTCTACTAAAAAATAGAAAGAAATGATCTGGACAACTAAAAAAAAAAAAAATATATATATATATATATATATAAAAATTAGCCGAGCATGGTGGCACCTGCCTGTAGTCCCAGCTACTTGGGAGGCTGAGGCAGAAGGATTGCTTGGGCCCAGGAGTCTGAGGTTGCTGTGAGCTAGGCTGTTGCCACGGCACTCTAGCCTGGGCAACAGAGCAAGACTCTGTCTCAAAAAAAAAAAAATATTATTGAAGACTTCAAAAGACTGGCTATGTAAGTTATATCTATTGATATTTATCGTATTTGAGATTAAAAGTGGGAAATTTTCAAAGCATGCAAGAGTCACAAAGCATGTATGCTATAAGCTGTCAATCATCATGTAGCCTCCGGAATGCTCCACTTACACTCATGAGAGAATGAGAGTGGAAAAAGTAAATAACATTTAGCATTTTTGACCTTGAGGACCCATAAAAGGCCTCAGGGGCCCCTGGGGGTACCTGGACAACACTTTGAGAACCATTGTTGAAAACAATGCCTGGCATATAGTGGGTACTACTTACCATGTATGTGCTTAGTGTCCACTACACAGAAAGCCCTCTGCTAAGTGTGTTGGTGATATGAAAACAGGAAAGACCCAATCTCGGCCTTTAGTCACACTCCCAGATGCCCTTTACTGGGATTCTGGTCGTAGAATATTTGTATTCAGCAGATCCTCTGTTTTAAGAGGGGCGCTTTCAGGGTAGCGGTCCTGGTATTAGTCCAAGAAGAGTCTACAGCCAGCCCATGCTGTTAACCAGTCTGGAGGCTTTATGACATATTTGGATGTTTCTTACAAGGACTAGTCATTGCCTTAGCAATGGTGAGAGAGGAGTATACAGCTCCCTCCTGAGCAGAGCCAAAGAAAGTAATGTAAGGAAGAGAGGGGACCTTCCATGAATCACGTGTCCTTGGTCATTTTCCCAATCAGTTTCTTCCTCTGCTAATTGAGATTGCACAAGTAGAGTCTAGTCCCTAGGTGACAGCTAAGAGTGCTTCCAGTGTTAGCATTCTGTAGTTCTATTAATGGCAATGCACCACTTCTGGATAATAAGCACTTAGTTATGAGCTGTCTATCCGATTAGTGTGTGAATCCAGCTGAGCCACCTGTGGAAACTAGGCTGTTTCAGAGACATTTGATCTCCACCCCAGAAAGCCCCAGGGCCACTGGAGTCATTTGGGGTAGTGAAGCAATAAAGAAAACAAAGGGAAATGCTGTCAGCTGATACAACAAAGAAAACTAAGCCCACCCTTCATTTCATCTGGTGTCCAATCTTGGCTAAGCCGAATGATGACAAGTTAAGTCTTAGATGGACTCCCCTGGAAAGAGCGGATCTGATTCGCTCCTATAAAGTTGTTTCATTTATTCATTCATTCAGCAAATATTATTGAGCAGCTATTACTTGTTCTTCATTGTGTGAGATACTGAGAATATCATTTTGACTAAAACGAGAACCCTACACTTAAGGGCTCATTTAACTTTTCAAAGTAATTAGTTGCCAACATTTAAATATCTGGAGATTTCTCATAAAAACCCAAATTTCCAGCAATACATGAACATTAGTTTGCTGTCGCCCCAGGTGCCTTCACTTGGTACAGTCATGTACCTGCCCTGCCCCGCCCTGCATGGGCAGATAGACATGTTAACAACTAACAATGTGCTCAGCGCTTCGCTGGAGCTGTTGCAAAATGCTAAGGAAGCATGGCCAGGGTGGGGCGGGGGAAGTGGGCTTCAGCAAAGACTTCACATAACGAGGGCGTACATCAAATGGGCCCTGAAGGAGTCCTTCACTCTGCAATTCTTGACACACTTACTGTGTATCTGGAACATTCCGAAAGTGGAGGTGGAGAGAATGGGGGGTGGAGAGAATGAGAGAGAGATTCCAGCCTCCACAGAGCCCCTAGTCTGGGAGGGAGGCAGAGAGCTAATGGAGAATCTAGAATTCCAGGGCAATGCTGGTAGGGTATGCTCCAGTGCTATAGCAGAGTCCTGGAGGAGCAGTTCACTTCACCAAGGTTGGGAGTGGGAGAAGATTCCAGATTCCAAGCAGTGGGGAGAAAGCACAAACTAATGCGTCGGGGAGGGAGGGAGGTTGCGAGGGAGATGAAGCCGGGAGTCCACTTCTTTGTACTGACTCTTCAAAGTATGGAAGTGAAGTCGTGGCCAGCCGCTAACAAATGGAGACCACCGAGGGCAGGTGTTTTGTTACTAATGCCCTCCCACTTTGAGCTCCTCAAGCTAGTACTCCCTTTAGGGTCTTGCCATATGCTTCCCTCGCATCATGGAATGCTCTTCCCCATATCTTCCCATGGCTGGCACCTTCTTGTTGTTTAGCTCTTACCTTACAAGGCACCCCCTCGGAGTCTTCTCTGGTCTCCCCATCAAGAAGAGGCATCCACCCCTCATCAATCCCGTCACCCTCTTGATGCTCTGAGTACCACTCACCGCCATCTAGCATTTTTGTTGCTCATTTCCTCTCTCTCCTCAGTGGAATGTAAGCTTTCCGAGAGCAAGGACCCGATCTGTCTTCCTCATGGTCACATCCTAGAACAGTCCTGCCAATTAGGAGCCACTCAACATGTGTTGCGTGTAAATGAACTGTGTATGAGGTATCGTGGCCGTTAAGAAGGGACAGTTGAGAAATCCAAAGTTACAGGCTGGCGAGAAAGAGAGGTGCGGAGAAGGCTAAGCGGGAGACTAGTTGACATCATCTGTGATGGCCAAAAAGTCAAGATGGTTTGACAAGAAGCCCAGGCCCGGCCGTGAGTGCGCGGGGAGCCAGCACTGGGTGTCAGAGGCCCAGTGACCAGAGACATCCATGTCTGGAGGAGACTCCTCTGAGCCTCAGTTTCCTCATCTACAAAATGGGGGTGATAATGATACCAACCTCACATGGTTATTTTCAGAATTAACTAGTAAGATTCTGTACGTGAAAGTACTTAGTCTGTAAATGTTAGTTGTAGTTTTAAGAGCAATTTTGCACTCGCGTTGTCTGTTTTGTGCTGTAAGGCTGAGTAGGCAGAAGAGTTGCTGGAGACTGACCAGAAATTAGGAAATAGGTCTTTTTGAAAAAATTACGTATTTTTAAAAATTGACAAAAATTATATATATCTATGGGGTACAATGTGATGTTTCGGTATACGTATACATAGTAGAATGATTAAATCAAACTCATTAACTTATCTGTCACCTCACACACTTGTCATTTTTTTGTGGTGAGAACATTTATTATAAAATCTACTCTCTTAGCAATTTTCAAGTGTATAATACGTTATTATTAACTATAGTCACCGTGCTGTGCTATAGATCTTCAGAGCGTGTTTCTCCTAACTGAAACTTTGTACCCTTTGACTAACAAACTCCCATTCCCCTTCCCCCCCCAGCCCCTAGTAACCATCACTCTGCTCTCTGCTTCTGTGAGTTAGACTTTTTCAGGTTGCACACGGAAGTGAGATCATGTAGAATTGTCTTTCTGTGTCCGGCTTACTCCTCTTAGCATAATGTCCTGCAGCCTCACCCATGCTGCACACGGTGGGGTTTCATCTTTTTAAAGGCTGGATGGTATTCATATATATATGCATGTACATATATATATTAATTACATTTTTGAAAATCCATTCATCGTGAAAGGAAATAGGACTTTGAGAGGATAAATTTCCATCCCTGTTTTAGCTGGGTTCCTTAAAAACAGACCCTGACCCAGGGATTGGGGTGCAGTAGCTTATTTGGGGGGTGATCCCTGGTAGCACAGTGAGGCAGTGGAGAAGGCAGACAGGGAAGGAAGAAAAGAAAGGAAAAGTTTCATTTCCGAGCAAGTTGCCATGGTGGGCAGCTGGAGCTCACTCCCATCGAGTCCTTTGAGAGACTGTATAGAAATACCTCACAATTGTCCTGCCGAGGGGGCACGCAAGCTGAGAATTTATGCACTGACTTCTTCCCCTCCTTGGCTTCCCTTGCTCCTGCGAGGTCAGCTCTCCAGCACTTTGGCATTGGTCTGTATGTGGGCCCAGCACGCTCCCGCAGCCAGAGAAAGCCCTCTGGCAGGTATTTGAGTGAGAAAGCAGGTGACACATGTGGGACGTGTGGGAACTGTCTGCAGAACCCACAGGCGACTTCCACAGTAGGGCAGGGGCATGCCTGTGTGGCAGCAGCATTGGCTGCTTCTCCTTTGGCCTTCGGGTATACGGACTGGGAAAACTAAACCCCACGTCTTCATTTTCTCTCCAGGAGTGTAGTAGATTGAATTATTATCCAAAAATAGTCACTGCCCTTCCCTTCAGGAGGAATAAACACCCACCCTGATGAGGGCAGGTTTGGCCCTGTAGCAGCTTTGGTCATTGGAACTCAGAGCAGAAGCCCAGCGTGCCCCTTCTGCCTTCCGTCCTGCCTCCCTTTTCCCCCTTGCCACAGAGCAGCAGTGACTAAGATGTGAACCTGTCCGTCAGCCTGGGTCCCAGAGTGAAGAAGACATACAGCCCACCCACAGTGGACATGTGAACAGAAATTCTTTGTGGTTGTAAGTCATGACTGATTGGGGCTGTTTGTTCCTGCTGTATACTTCAGCCAAAGCCAACTGATAAATTTTTTTTTGTAGGAGTGATTTCTGGACATGGCTTCACTCAGCTCCTATGTGACCCTTTCTTCAAATCTGCTTAACCACTCAGAGGGAGATTTCTATTAATAGTTAGCTTTCTGTCATGCAGTAAGGGACCTGCCTCTGTTGGAGGAAGCTTACAGTTTTCCAGCTGTGCCAGTGGCTCGGTGGTTGAGTCTGTCTAACGTAAGAGTAAAAGACTCAAAGCACATCCCTTCACAACACACCCATCCACAGCACAGCCTAGGCCGCACACCTAGGTTGATTACGTTGGCGCATGTTTAGCTGTGTGCTCAAACCTAGTGTTTATCGGTAATAAACATTTTGGTTTCCTCTCTGTCTCCTATGTCTGCCTCTAAATTGGTTCCTGACTTGATGAGGAAAAGAGATGTTATTTATCGGGTTCCTTAAAATCCCAGAAATCTTTCTGCGTGATTCCAGGTCTAAGGGCTAGAATAGAATGGCTTTTTCCAAACTTACGGGCTTTGGCCTGCCTCTCTACATGGTGTTTCCCATGCTCAGATTCACTTTGTGTGTTAATATCAATGATAAACACGTTTTCCTGGAACTCTGTGTTTGGAAAAAAAAGGAAAAAAATAAACAAAAATTGTAACTTTACTTTTACGTGTTTGTAAGCATGTGGAGGACAAAATCACAGTGGGTAGTGGGTGATGAGCACTGTTTTAAGTGCTAAAAGTGGGAATGGGAAAAGGTGCATGCATTTTAGAAAATTATTTCTCCTTTGTCATTTCACATTTCCTACTTTCTTTTTCTTTTCTTTTCTTTTCTTTTCTTTCTTTTTCACTTCTTCCCCTTTCCTAATCTTTACCTCTTTTGCTGTTTCCCATAAGTCCTAACATAGTGAATGGCCTGGGTTTTGTGAATGGCCTGGGTTTTACCGGCGTTGATGGGTTAACAGATTTTTCATTCATTCAATTATTATTTATTGAGTGTCTCAATATGCCAGGTATTCTGCCAGGCTGGTTGAAAGAAGGGATTTGAGGTATCATTCTTGTTTTCTTTCCTATCACTGTCCTTCAACATCAAGCTTTGACTATTACCCAAAGATAATATTTAATATTATCTTGGCTGGGTGTGGTGGCTCACGTCTGTCATCCCAGACCTTTGGGAGGCTGAGGCAGAAGGATTGCTTAAGGCCAGGGGTTCAAAACCAGCCTGGGTAACATAGCGAGACCCCATTGCTACAAAACAAATTTAAAAATTAGCTGGATGCAGTGGTTCACACCTGTAGTCCCAGCTACTTGGGAGGCTGAGGCAGGAGGAGCACTTGAGCCCAGGAGTTCAAGGCTGCAGTTGAACTATGATTGTGCCATTGCACTCTAGCCTAGGTGACACAGCAAGACCCTGTCTATAATAATAATACTATCTTAAAATTGGTGTTTATTTTACGTACCTTCAATTTCATAGATTTTAGTCAATGTGGTCAAGCTTCTGATTCCCCATTTCTGACCTTTTATATATTGATTATGAAGCAGAACAATATTTGGATATTTTATTAGTTAGGATAAGTAATATAAGCTGCTGTAAGAACAACAACAAACAAAAACCAAGCCTCAGTGGTTTAACAAATTAAAGTTTATTTCTCACTCTCGTCACAGTCTTATGCAGCTCTCCTCCAGCTGATGACTCAGGGATCCAGGCTCCTTTCCTCCTGTGATGCTTCTGTCTTCAGCTCAGGTCTCCACAGCTGCTATGGAAGGAAAAGAGGGGGCTAGAAGATTGGCAGGGGTGCTTTTGGGGGCCAGGCCTGGAAGTGGCCTCTCAGTTTTACCCACATTCCACTGGCCAGAATGTTGTCATTATATCCCTGTTTTGACTTCAAGGGAGGTCGAGAACTGTCTCCCTGTGTTTACAGGAGGAGGATATCGTGCCACAGACATATTAACTTACGTTCTACCTCCCCTCTCTCTCCCAAGTTTCTTCTATTGTTCCTACCCTTCCCTCTTCTCAGGAATAAAACTGTTATAGTGGAAATGCAAAGAGAAAGAAGAGTCAGGACTCAACTTTTTGAATTTCAAAATAGACTTTGAAATATATGGCTTGAGAGGAAAGTCTCTGTGTTTCAAAAGCCTGGTCTTTTTTACTGCAAAAGTCTAAACCCTACATGACTCTGGACATGAAACCTGTGTTCTACAAAACTTGGAGGTTCAAAAGAATCAGAATCCACCAAGACCAGTCTGGCAGCCCCACCCAGGAGAGGCTAATGCAGCAGGGGCTGAGGCGGGAGACAAGGCGAGCGAGCCTGGTGTGGGCCTCTGCAGAGCCCGTGCCTCTTGCTTCTTCCTAGCTGGAGTCTTGGGGAGGAGATAGGGAGAAACAGAGCTCCAGGTCCAGGAGGCATCTGGAAGGAGAGGAGACCTCTGCCTTGCTTCTCATCAGAGGCAGTGGAGGTGGCAGCTTTGCAGTGTTTCCCCTCCGGCAAGGTACATGAGGGTTAGGGATGCCTTCTCAGTATCTACACCGCAGTGGCTGAGAACAGCCTCTCAGAGATTCCCAAGGCCCCAAAGCAGTGTGGGAGCAGCCAGGGCTTCCCCATGCCCTTGACAGAGGCAATCTGGGCGGATCAGCCACTAAGGATCAGATAGGACAGCTCAGTGGAGGCCAGCTGGGATCGATACTGACAGCCAGACAAGGACCCAGAGGAAGGTACTTGAGTAGGTGCCAGCAGGGACAACAAAGACAATGAAGACCCTATGCCTTGACAAGACAAAGGTTCAGGAGCTTATGCTGCAAATGGAATGCAGGATCAAGACAGTTAAGTTCTGTTTCAGAGAACAAAACGTTAAACTTTTTTCTTTTTGTCCCCTCTTCCCTATGAGATTTGTATCTGCCCAAACTAAAACACCCTAAAAAGTCCTCAAAGAGAGGGTGAGGCATTGGAAGAGGCAGTGGACATGGAGTGAGGGGACAGGAGTTGCTTAGTCATTAACCATCCTGTGTGACCTTGAGCCGGTCGTTTCGCCTCTCTGGTTCTCAGTTTTCTCATCTGTAAAATGAGATGTAATACTACCTGCTTCATGGGCCCGTTGTGAGGATTAAATGCAAACAAAACAAAACAACGTATAGTTCAGGGCCTGGTATATACCTATTAGGGGCTCAGCGAATGTCTGAACTCTCCCTGCCTTTCCTTTCTGAAAGGGAAATTGTTGCCAATGTAGAAACACCATAATTCTTTGCAGGAAAGATGGGTACATGAGGTTATGTATACCAGCGCCTGGAAAATAAAATAAAATAAAGCCTTCCTCCACTCTGTGAGGAAGCAATAAAAACCTAGGACAAGGCACAAAACAGACAATGAACACGACTTGAGAGCAGAGTTGGGGGTGGGCAGGGTGAGGGCGGTGGCTGCCCTAAATGAAAAACAACAACTCAATACCCTGCTATCATCCTTCATCAAACTACAGAAATAGAAACCAGACAAACACATTATGTGAAGGGCGAAGGGGTTGGCAAGGTTCTGGCCTATAGGAAAAACCCAGGTTCAATAATGCCACGAACAGAGGGAGATAGGGAAGTGAGGTCAAAGTCAATAGCAGGGTTTGTGTCAGAACGGCTGGTTTTACAGTCCTAATGAGGCTTAAACATCACAGCTTCCTTTTTTGCTGAACTCAGTTTCTCATTAGGCTCTGTATCTGTTCTCAGATCAGCCAGCCACATGGCAGGAGTTGCTTCCACTTCCTCTGGCCGATGAATTATCAAGGGTATTCTCTGCCTTTCTTTTTTGGGAAAAGAAAGCTTTGGAGTAGAAATGGTCTCTTCTATTTATATCTACTCTCTCTGATTAGAGAGGTGATTAGTTCGGGGAAAGAACTTAGGCTCTGAGTGCTGTCTTTCTTTAGAGGAGTGCATGGTTAAGACAGTATTTTAAGATCTACTCTGCTCTGGGTTTTTATCTGTTCTTCCAGGGAAAATCTTAGGTCTGGGGCTATGTTTTTGAATATTTTCAGGATCGTTGGGGTAGCCAAGTTTGTGTCAAGCTTACTAGGTGCTAGGGACACAGAAATCAAGAAAAGGATTAAGAAAGAGCTCATGTTCTCAAAGAACTTACAAATAAAGAGATTTGCACCACCCGCTTGTCCAATGACCATACGTAACCGGAGTACTGGGTTAACAGTAACTGGCATTTGACCAGTCTTTCCGAAGATCCATTATTTCCTAAGAGACTCACAGCAGCCTTGTGGCTAGGTGCTCTGGCCCCCATTTCACAGACAACAGCCCACTCGGCTCCCCCAGTCTTCATTTATGTGAAGACCACAGCTGACTCCAGTCCTGCTTCTTTGACTCCAAGCCCTGTGCTGTTACCTCCTCAGAATTGTCTCCTGGTTGCAGCCCAGTGGACAGTGCCAAACTCCCCCTAAGTCCATACACAGGGCATGCATCTTTTATCAGAAACTATAACCTGGGAAACTCCTCCTCATTTTTAAAGACCCAGGTCAAATATAACAATTCTGGGCAAAATGTGTTGTTGTCTCCCCCAGGCAGAGGGAGTAACGTCTTTCTATAACCCCTGTTACTTTTGGCACATATAATAATCATATTAACAAGGATAATAGATGTACTAATAGTAGTAAAAAGTTCTAAGTTACCCCTTGTTGAGTGTGTCTATGAACCAGGTGTCATGCTAAGTGCTTTGCATGCATTATTTAATGCTCAAAAGAACCCCAGGGGAGATACTGTTATTATCCTCAGTTTACAGATTGTATCAGTTAGTAGTTGAATTTGGCTGCATGTTGAAACCTGTCCACAGGGGCTTAACCAAATGGGAACTTATTTTTCTCAAATAGCAGTAAATTAGAGGTAGATGGGCTCTGGCTGGTATGGTGGCTCCACAATACAATTCTTAGCATGTAGCTTTTGCTATTGTGGAGACAAGATGTCTGCTGTTTTTCCCATCTGTGTTCCAGGTAGGAGGAATGGTGAAGGGCAAAGGGCAGAGGATAAAGGGCAAAGAGCCTTTTCTTCTTGTGGTTTTGTCTTACTAACTGGCAGCTACCAGTGCCTGTCATACAAATGAAGAAGCTTGGCCTCAGAGATGCTAAGGGTCTTGTCCAAGGGCAGATATATGGCAAAGGCAGACTCTAAACTATGTCTGTTTGACACCATAGTCCATGTTCTTGACCACTATGAGACAGAACCTCCTTATCATGATGCATCGCAATTGTCTTTTTATTTGTTCATCTCTTCTTCTCCAGACTGAGCTCTTTGGTACTAAGAATAAGTTTTATTTATCTTGGTATTCCAGACACTTGCCCATAGTTTGTTGAATGGATAAATTAATAAATGTTAGGACTGCAGTATTTTCTGCATCTGAAAATTCTTTCTAGGCTGGGTGCAGTGGCTCATGCCTATAGTTCCAGTGCTTTGAGAGGCCGAGGTGGGAGGATCACTTGAGCTCAGGAGTTTAGAGGTTTCAGTGAGCTATGATGTGGCTACTGCATTCCAGCTTCTCACAGAGTGAGACCTTGTCTCTAAAAAAATAAATAAAACATTCTTTCTAGGAAAATATTCTTTTTTTTTTTTTTGGAGACCAAGTCTCACTCTGTCACCCTGGCTAGAGTGCAGTGGTGTCATCGTACTCACTGCAACCTCAAACTCATGGGCTCAAGTGATCCTCTTGCCTCAGCCTCCCAAGTAGCTGGCAATACAGGTGTACACCACCACACCCGGCTATGTTTTTGTAGTGATGGGCTCTTGTTCTTGCTCAGGCTGGTCTCGAACTCCTGAGCTCAAGCGATGCTCCTGCCTCCACCTCTCAGAGTGCTAGGATTACAGGCATGAGCCACCATGCCCAAACAGAAAATATTCTTTAACAGCCTCTTCCTCCGCAATGTTTTGTAACTATCCGCTCCCAAATAAGTAGCTGCAAATGTATATAAAAGACATGATCCTGGTCTTCGTGCTGCCAGGGGCACACTTGACTTCTTCTACTATTTGCAGGCTTCTATGCTGCTCTCCTTCCCTAAATGTATAATGCTTGTTTACAGGGCAGGGTCCAATTTCTCTTTGTTCTGCCTGGTCATTCAAACATTCCTATACTGCACTGCTCTATTTCTTACAGACTTGAGTGCTACTTGAATAACAATAATTTGAGTCACGGGCAGCCCTGATCCCAAATCTCATTTCTTGCTGGGTCATGAGGCAGCCCAGGAAGGACGTAAGATCATTTAGATTTCAGTATTTTGGCAAGGCAGGTAGGGAAGAAAGAAGAATTCTTAAGATACCAATTCAGCAGGTAATATTTTCAGAAAATAAACTGCTGATATCACTAGGTTAAAAAAAAAAAGCTCCATCGTTGTTCCATAGGCCACCTAGAAACATCCTGATTTTCCTTCAAAGCCATAATGCTTGGTTGGACAGGATTAGGCTGTGGGGTACTGCCAGCTAGAGACCGCTGACTTCGGTTGGGGTCTAATTCAGCTCAAGAACAAGCTTGTAGGCACTTGGACTTCCACACTGGTGGAGCAAATAGCAATATTAAGAGATGTCTGCCAGCCGGGCACGGTGGCTCACGCCTGTAATCCTAACACTCTGGGAGGCCGAGGCGGGTGGATCACTCAAGGTCAGGAGTTCGAGACCAGCCTGAACAAGAGCGAGACCCCATCTCTACTAAAAATAGAAAGAAATTAGCTGGACAACTAAAAATATATATATATATATATATATATATA